>CAUYRT010101212.1:0-23354 GCA_963574885.1 Lepilemur ruficaudatus | reverse complement strand
ACAGCAACCTCAAAGTCCTGGGCTCAAGCAATCCTACTGCCTCAGCCTCCCGAGTAGCTGGGACTACAGGTGTGTGCCACCATGCCTGGCTAGTTTTTTCTATTTTTAGTAGAGATGGGGTCTCACTCTTGCTCAGGCTGATCTTGAACTCCTGAGCTCAAACAATCCTCCCACCTCGGCCTCCCAGAAGGCTAGGATTACAGGCGTGAGCCACCACACCCAGCCAGCTCCTGCTATTTCTTAATCTCCTTCGTGAATACCCAGTTTCTTCTGTTTTTCCAGTTTCTTTCTTGCTATCTATTCCTCTAACTGCTAATGGTGCAAAACAAAAGTATGCTTGTCTAATGTCCTCTCTGTGGCTCCCGCTGGATTATTCCTCCATGTCTGTGGGCCTTGAGGAGATACAGAATACACTTCAGGCATCTAAAGTATATCATTACTGATGGCATTGAGAGTTGTCATTCTCACTGTACCTAGATTGTGTTACAATTTTACAAAAATGTACAATATATGCTGAACTATTTTTGTAAAATTTCTTTCTGCACATGAAACTACTAAAGCCCAGGCTATGTAATACTTAATCTCAAATCTACCTATCTTCCTCATTGATTTTAGAATTCTTGATTAAAAAAATGCTCCAAACTATGTCAAAATTCTTCTCAAGTATTTTTTCTGTTGATTATTTGTGTACACAAAGGGAGGCTTGTCTATTGGCCTTGCTGCAACCAATTATTACAGCTGCAATAAAGTGTGCCATCTGGCAGAAACACTCCCATGATTTTGGAACTTAAATAATGATTTAGACAAATGCCAAGGAAGAAAATTTCCCAAATGACTTAGCATCTTCTTCAAGAAATTGGAAAATAAACCACAAAATAGATCAGAGGAAAGATGTAGCAAACTCATAGATAAGAACAAAAATATAGGAGTTAGAATCCAAAAGGTGGTTCATTGAAAAAATAACACAAAATAGATATAACAATAACTAAACTAATTAAGAGGAATAAAAGGGACAAATTCAAATACACAAAATAAGAATTGGTTAAATAATCAGAGAAAGAGAAAGAATTACAGGAATCACAACAGACTACTTTGTTCAAGTATGGTCAAATAAATTCTGAAAATGGGATGAAATAAATAATATTCAAAGAAAATTTAATTTGCTAAAATTCAGTTAAGAAGAAAGAAAAAGATCTAAAGAGATGATATGAAGATTGATATTCCAGATACTTTTAAAGCAGAGGCTTTAAACAATAAGAATTGAATCTAGCTATACATGTATGTGCATTCTGGCTGAGTATCAGCCTTGCCAATAGCTATAGAAAATAGAGAAATTTGTGGAGGGCTTACCAGGAATAGCTAGTCTACACCATATACTATCAGCTGAGCTCATTCATGCAGCTGTATTCAGCTGGCAGCTGGGCTGGGCTATAAGGTTCAAGATGGCCTCCTAGTATGTCTAGGTCCTTGCTGTGGGCTGCCAGGTGGGGTACTGATTCTTTTCCATGTGACCTTTCTTTTCATGTGATATCTCATATCCCAAGGCCTCTCTCTCCCACAGAAAATCCTGATGACTAGTAATATTAAGCATTTTTTCATATACCTATTGCCAATTTTGTCTTCTTTGGAAAAATGTCTATTCAGTTTTTTAGTCTATTTTTAGAGTGATTAGTTTATTACTTCTATGCTTGCTATTGAGTTATAGGAGTTCCTGTATATTTTGGAGATTAACTTTTTATCATATATATGATTTGCAAATATCTTCTCCCTTTCTGTAGGATGCCTTTTCATTTGGTTGATTGTTTCCTTTGCTGTGCAAAAGATCTTTCGATTGATGTAATCTCATTTGTTTATTTTGTTTTTTTGTTGCCTGTGCTTTCGGTGTCATACCCAAGAAATCATTGCAAAGATCAATGTCAAAAAGCTTTCCTCCTGTGTTTTCTTCAAAGACTTTTACAGTTTCACTTCTTATGTTTAAGTCTTCAATCCATTTTGAGTTGGTTTTGGGTATGGTACAAGATAAGGGTCCAATTTCATTCTTTTGCTTGTGATATCCAGTTTTCCTAGCATCTTTTATTGAAGAGACTATCTTTTCTCCTTTGCATATTTGGCAGTCATGTCAAAGATCAGTTGATCATATGTGCATGGATTTATTTCTGGGCTCTCTTTCCTATTTCATTAACCTAAACATCTATATTTATGCCACTACCATACTGTTTTGGTTACTGTTTTGGTTACTATAGCTTTGTAATAGATTTTGAAATCAAGAAATGTGATGCCTCAAGTTTCGTTCTTCTATATCAAGATTGATTTGGCTATTCATGATGTTGTTATTTCTATTTCTAAAAAAGGACATTGGGTTTTTTATTGCATTGAATCTGTGAATCCCTGGATAATATGGACATTTTAGCAATATTAAGTCTTTCAATGCATGAATACAAGGTATCTTTAATTTGTTCCTCTATTCTTTAATTTCTTTAAACAATATTTTATAGTTTTAAATATAGAAGCCTCACCTCCTTATTTTAAACCATTTCTAAGTATTTTATTCATCCTGACACTATTGTAAATATGACTTGTTTTCCTAATTTCTCTTTCAGATAGTTCATTGGTAATGTATAGAAATGCAACTGATTTTGTTCGTTGGTTTTGTATCCTGCAACTTTACTGAATTCATTTAATAATTCTGACAGTTTTTTGATGGAGTCTTTAAGGTTATCTATATATAAAATCATATCACATGATCCATGACAATTATACGTCTTACTTTCTGATCTGGATGCCTTTTATTTTTTTCCTTCTCTAATTACTAAGTCTAGGACTTCCAGTACTATGTTGAATGGAAATAGCAAGAATGGGATCCTTGTTCCTAATCTTAGGAGAAAGCTTTCAATTTTTCACCATTGAGTATGATGTTAGCTGTGGACTTTTCATATATGGCTTTTATTATGATGAGGTACATTCCTTTTATTTCTAAATTTTTTCATAGTTTTTATCATGAAATGGTGTGGACTATTGTCAAATACCTTTTCAGCATCTATTGAAATGATTATGTAATTTTAATCCTTCATTCTGTTAATGTTGTGGTATATCACATTAATTAATTTTTATATGTTGAACCATCCTTGCATCCCAGGGATAAAACCTACTTGGTTAGGGTGTATGATCCTTTCAATATGTTGTTGTACTCTATTTGTTAGTAATACAAAGCAGGGAAGATCACAGAAAGGAAGAAAAATCATACAATATAGCAAACTTCACAAACAGTAATATACTGTGGCAATAGTTATAAATGATAAGTGATTTTGAACTGAGAATTATATATTTACCCAAATTACTACTCATTTATAAAGGAAAATACAATATATTTAAAATATTTAGCAGACATTTGAAAAATCCAATAATACTTCAGTCAAGTAAAAAAATAAATAAAAATAAATACTTAAGAATGTATATTTTCTGTAACAGGAATAAAACTTACAGTTAAATCTATATTTGCAGCTATGTTATCAGCAATTATATAGACCAACTAAGTTAATTCACTAGATTAAATTTCTCTAAGCCAAAACAAAGGGCTCTTAGATTAGATTGTAAAAAGACACAAAGGCAAAGCCAATCAAATGCAATGTATAAGACATGGGCAAGATGTAGCAGGTACAATCGACAAAAAGAGATCAGGAATGGCAAAATTAAAATCAAAATGTCAGTACAGTCTAACAATCAACCACAGTCTACCAAGAATGAACTGTTCAAGAGAGCATCAAAGCATATCAAAAAATGAATTGATAAAATTATAAAGAAAGCTGACTCCATAGTGAATTTGTCAAAATTAATAAGAATATATAGCATAATATACTCCTTTAAAGACTTGGGTTAAAGAGCAAATTCTGGCTTGATTAAAGCTTTAAAAGATTTAAAAATGAAAAACAGGGCTCATGTTATATATCAACAGAGTGATTTTTCACCTATTTTTTAATCTGTCAGAAAGGTGACAGTATGAAAAATATATAAGTATGTTAAAATAGTAACAGGGATTCTAAGAATCAGAAATAAATCCACCATTTGAAGAAACAGCAGATAAATCTAAACATTATTCACTTAAATAGATCTTAAGGCCAAGTTTTCCTGAAGTCCTTAGAAGTAAATTTAAAGATATTTATGAAGGATTGAAGCATAACATTTAATACTTATCCTCATAATTATCACTTTTGAGTGATTACTATGTTCAAGACTCCAAGTTTGATAAATTAAATAAACATTAAATACGTATGTATATTTATTTGAATGTATATGCACATACATAAAATGAACAGTCTTAAAATTTCAAATATTGAATGATATAATTTGTTTTAATTCAGTATACTTCACACATAAGAATTACATTAACATTGATTTGTACTATAAAATAATAACTATGTTAAACATGAGGAAACAATTTCTCAGAAGGGAAGAACTTGCTTATGACTAGCTAAGATTTGAATTGAAGAAGAGAAACTGAGTTAAATAATGTGACACACGATTATCTAAAATTTATGCGAGTTTGAAATGTAATGTATTAGAATAATAGATCTAATAGTGCCTCACCTAACAATAAAATGTAGAACTCTCTTTTTTGTGGACTCCTGCTTTTTATTCAGATGTTTCATTTGATCCCTTTTTATAGATGATTTCTTCAAAGGAAGGACGTGGGCACCAGTGGAGGGAAAGAATAGTTTGGAAAGTGCATTGGCAATTCTCCATCCAATGTATTTGGAGAAAACTTCTTCCCCTACATTTAATGAAACTTTTGTACTATTCCTAGTGAAAGGATCAGTTGGGTCATTTAACTCAGCCTGTTGAAAGAAAAGAAAAAAGAACCAATTGAAATAGGATTAAATGAGAGGAAAAATGTATTATTAAACAAAAAGTGTATGTTTATTTTCATGTTGCATTCTTCCTGTTTAATAAATTAACCTTTATGAGAAAAAATATAGTTTCCCAAAAGATTTTAAAAATCCTAGCAACAATTTTCAGTGAAATAAACAATTAAGCATTAATGCATCCAGTCTTAAAATGTTGAAAATTTGATAATATAATTTTAATTTTAAATTTGGTAGACTCACCACAGAAGAATTTACATGAGCATTTATAAAATTTACTTAATTATAAATAAAGCAATCAAATGAAGTAATGTACATTTTAAATTAGACTTTCATTTTTCTATGCACAATCTCAAGTTTTCTTTATGTCAACAGAGCATTTCTATAGAACAAAATTTATAAGTGAAAAACAAACAAGAACTTTGTATTTATCTTAAATTGAAGATGTTTTAGGATTTAGATTTTGATTAAATTGAATATGTTTGAAACATAAAAAGAACGTAAAAATTCCACAACAGTTAAGCAATCTTTATTCAGGAATGAGCTACATTCTGAATTATCCTATTTATGTTTGATAATGTCCATGACTGATTTTTTAATTACTTCTTTTGAAATGGCCAGAGGCATGTTTTCCTTGGCTGTAACCAGTAATAATAAATGAAAATGTAAGTAAAATGGTATGCTTTATAATTTCTTTTTATTTTCACAATATGTTCATACTGGAAACTCTTTTTCTTGTAAATAAGTCAGATGCTGCTTCTTTTAATTTAAGGTTTTACGTTTTTTATTGATTATTATCTATGTTAATGCAGCTTGTAATGTCACTCAGGATTCATTTTAGATGCCTATTGATCCTGTGGCAGAAAATGTAGGAATGGAAAATGTTTTTCTGCCTATGAATATCTAACTTAACCACTTTAGAATTTCAAGATAGGGCTTGGTTCAATTAAATTACTGTTGAAAGATTGACTATTGCATTATCTAGACCAAATTATAGTGGAAAGAATGATAAAAATTGAAAAAATGGGTTAAAGCAATGAGAAAATATCAGAAGGGAAGTAAGCAAGTGCATTACTTTGAAATCCACAGAGAATGGGAAAAAATAACATTCTTACTCACAAGTACCACCCACTAGCTCAGAGATTAAGCTGGGGAACCCAATACAATTCACCCTCCTGGAAAGAGGTGAAGACAGCAGGACAGAGGCAACCCAAGGGGACACTGTATATTAGGAGAGAAACAAAAGTTACAGACAGCATGATCTGTGAGGGGCCTCCATCTTCCACTGCAGATGTGTGGGCTGATCAGAGAGCTACTCAGAATCTGTGCAGGGACATTCCATGGAAGAACAGATGCTGCAGATATCTGGTGGCTGCCAATACCAGGCTTCTGCCACTGACCACATCCTGATCAGTCTGGTGCACAGAGCCAGGTCCACTCAGGACCCAGCCATCCTGTAGTAAACATAACATCACCCCGGCCAGAGAAGGAGGGAGCAGACACTCCCCTAAGAAATTCAATACAAGCCACATCAAATTACCTATGTACTTCATAGGACTACTATGCTTCGTTTGGAATCAGAAAAGAGCCCGAATAGACAAAGAAGATCTAAGCAAAAAGAAAAGACATCACATTACCACATTTCAAACTATATTACAAGGCTATAGTAAACAAAGCAGCAGGGTATTTGTATAAAAATAGAGACATTAGACCAATGGAACAGACTAGAGAACCCAAACATAAAACCATCTACCTACAACCAATTGATCTTTGACAAACCAGACAACATACACTGGAGAAAAGAATCCCTATTCAATAAATGGTGCTGGGAAAATTGGATAGCCACATGCAGAAGAATGAAACAGGACCCTTACCACTCACCACTCATAAAAATTAATTCAAGATGGTTAAAAATATTTAGATCTAAAGCATGAAACCATAAGAATTCTAGATGAATATGTAGGAAAAACTCCTCTAGATATCGTCCTAGGTAAAGAATTTATGACTAAGAGCCCAATGGCAATCACGGCAACAACAAAAATTAATAATTGGGATTTGATTAAACTAAAAAGCTTCTGCACAGCAAAGGAAACAATAAAAATAGCAAATACACATCCTACAGAATGGGAGAAAATATTCACAAGCTACACATCTGAGGCTAGTAACCAGAATCTACAAAGAACTAAAGCAAATCAGCAAGGAAAAAAACAAACTCAATTAAAAAGTGGGCAAAAGACATCAACAGAAGCTTCTCTAAAGATGAAAGACAAATGATCAATAAACATATGAAAACATTCTCAACGTCTCTAATCATCAGGGAAATACAAATTAAAGCCACAATGAAATATCACCTTACCCCAGTTAGAATGGCTTTTTTTTTTAAAAAGTCCAAAAACAATAGATGCTGGCATGGATGCAGAAAGAAAGAAACACTTATACACTGTTGGTAATAATGTAAATTCCTTTAACCTCTATGAAAAACAGTATGGAGATTCCTCAAAGACCTAAAAAAGTAGACCTGCCATTTGATCTAGCAATTCCACTACTGGGTATCTACCCAGAGGAAAAGAAGGTCATTTTACCAAAAAGATACCTGCACTTAAATGTTTATTGTAGCACAATTAACAATTGCAAAGATGTGGAATCAATCCAAGTGCCCATCAATTCATGAGTGAATTAATAAAATGTGGTAAATGTATACTATGGAGTACTACTCAGCCATAAAAAATATGAATTAAGGCCTTTTGCAACAATCTGGATGGAACTGGAGACCATTCTCCTAAGTGAAGTATGTCAAGAATGGAAAAGCAAACACCACATGTACTCACTATTGAATTAAAACTAACCAATAAGCACACAGAGGAAAGTAAAACCCAGTGGAAAGAAACCAGGGGCTGTAGGGGAAGAGGGGATGGGAAGAAACCAACCTAATGAGTCTTATGAACACTATTTGGGTGATGGGCACACCTATAGCCAGGACTCGGGCATTAAAACAGCAATTCATGTAACCTAAAACATTTGTATCCCCTCAGTATTCTGAAATAAAATAAAAAGAAAATATGGTATAGATGAACACTAGACTACTGTTCAGCCATAAAAAAGAAGAAAATCCTGCTCTTTGTGACAACATGGATGAACCTAGAGGACACTATGTTAAGTGAAATAAGCGAGGCACAGAAAGATAAATACTGCATGGTCTCACTTATACATGTAATCTAAGAAAGTCTATCTAATCGAAGTAGAGATTAGAATCGTGGTTATCATGGACCAAGAGGTGAGGGGCTGGGGAGACTTTGGTCAAAAAATATAAAATTTCAGTGAAATATGAAGAATAAGTTCAATTGATCTAATGTACACCATGGTGACTATATTTACTACAAATATGTTGCATTCTTGAAAAATGCTAAGAGAGATTTTAGGTGTTCTCACAACAAAAATGATAACCGTGTGATGTAATGCATATGCTAATCTTCCCAATTTAGCCATTTCACAATGTATATATATTTCAAAACATCATGTTGTACACAATAAATATATATAATTTTATTTGTCAATGAAAACTAAAATGTTAAAAAAGTGACACCATCAAAAAAAGAGCCCTTCCTTTTTTTTCTATTTTTGGAAAATAAATCTTTATCACTAGTCCTCAATGAAATATACCCAATCTTAAAATATCTTTGATTTCAATTACCTTGAGATGTTGGAATCTGTGTACAATTACATTTATACTATTCTCTGTTGAGTATACTGCCTATTAACTTGGTGGAAATCATGGAAAGTATATTCAGTTTGAAACAAGAAGTTCAACTGTGAGTAGATGCCCAATAATGCTATTGCTGGATCAAATGGTAATCTATTTTTAGGTCATTCCTGTGCCTCAGGTTTGCTGCGTGAAGGTGTTGATAGAGGAGTGTGGTGACACTCACCCCTGACATCTCAATTTGATAATATTGTGTTGAAAATATTTGTGTCTATATTTATAAGGAATATTGCTCTGTAATTTTTTTTCTTATAATGCCTAACTCTAGTTTTGATATTTGGGTAATGTTGTTTCCATAAAATTATTGGGAAATGTTACCAATTTTTCTATCTTCTGTAAAAGATTTTGTAAAATTTGCATTATCTTTTCCTCAAATGTTTACTAAGTTCACCAGAGAAAACTTTATGCCCTGGATTGCTTTTTCTGGGGGGAAGTTCTAACTACAAATTCAATTTCCATAGTGTATATAGGATTATTCAGTTTATCTATTACTTCTAGGTAAGTTTTGGTATTTGTATCTTTCAAAGAATAATCCTATCTCATCTAAGACATAGATTTTACAGACATAGAGTCATTCATAGCATTTCTTTAATATCTAAAGATTTTAGTGATCTTCCCTTTTTTCATTCCTACTATTGGTAGTTTGTGTCTTTTCTCCTTCTTTCTTGATCACTCTGGCTTGAAGCCATTATCAGTCAATTTTATTGATCTTTTTGAATAACCAGTTTTTGGTTTCATTGATTTTTTTCTCTTATGTTTTCTGTTTTCAATTTCTTTGTTTATACTTTTTCTTTATTATTTATTTCATTCTGCTTGCTTTGGATTTCATTTGCTTCTATTATTCTAGTTTCTTAAGATAGAAACTTAGCTTATTGATTTGAGACCTTTCTTTTACTCTAATATAAACTTTTAATAGTATACATTTCCAACAAAATACTACTTGAATTGCTTCTTAAAAATTTTGATAGAGATCATCTTTACATTTAATCCAGTTCAAAATATTTTCTAGGCCAGGCGTGGTGGCTCAAGCCTATAATTCTAGCACTCTGGGAGGCCGAGATGGGCGGATCGCTCAAGGTCAGGAGTTTGAAACCAGCCTGAGCAACAGCAAGACCCAGTCTCTACTAAAACTAGAAAGAAATTATCTGGTCAACTAAAAATATATAGAAAAAATTAGCCAAACATGTGGCGCATGCCTGTAGTCCCAGCTACTCGGGAGGCTGAGGCAGAAGGATTGCTTGAGCCCAGGAGTTTGAGGTTGCTGTGAGCTAGGCTGATGCCACGGCACTTACTCTAGCCTAGGCAACAGAGCGAGACTCTGTCTCAAAAAAAAAAATTCTAATTTTCCTTTGAATTTGCTCCTTCATCCATGTTGTTTAATTTCCAAATATTTGGGAATTTTCCAGATATTTTAGAGTTATTTATTTCTTGTTTTATTCTATTAAGTTAAGGAACTTACTTGATATAACTTTAATTCTTCTCTCTCTGAGATGACATAACACAATTCTAGATAATTTCTTAAGATTTATCTACTAGGTCAGTAATTCTCTCTTTGCATTTAATATGACATTAAACATAGACACTGTTTAATATGCTATTGAAACCTTAAGAAGTTTTTTATTGTTTTAATTTTCTATTTTTTTATTTCCAGAAGTTTTAATTATAGCTTTTAAAATATGCTTGGTTATTAGAGTTTTTCTCTTTTTTCTCATTTATATTTTCAAAATTCTCTTTCATTTCTTTATATACATGTAACATAGTTAATTCATTTTATTTTCCAGTATTAGATAAATCTAGTCATAGTAGGTTTGACTCTGTAGTCTATTTTTCCTATTAGTTTGTTTTTTGTTTTTTTTTTAAGACAGAGTCTCACTCGGTTGCCCAGGCTAGAGTGCTGGGGCATCAGCCTAGCTCACAGCAACCTCAAACTCTTGGGCTCAAGCAATCCTTCTGTCTCAGCCTCCCGAGTAGCTGGGACTACAGGCATGTGCCACCATGCCTGGCTAATTTTTTCTATATATTTTTCGTTGTCCAGCTAATTTCTTTCCATTTTTAATAGAGATGGCTTCTCACTCTTGTTCAGGCTGGTCTCAAACTCCTGAGCTCAAACAATCCACCCGCCTTTGAGAGTGGCCTCCCAGAGTGCTAGGATTACAGATATGAGCCACCGTCCCCAGCCTCTATTAGTTCTAAATCATACAGTAATTTATGATTTTTACACAGTGTAATGGCTATTTTAATGTAACTTTATATGTTGGACTTCCCTAAGAGAATTCATCTTTGTCTTTTTTGCTTATTTGTGAGCACTGCCAACATAGCAGCCCATTAAATTAAATTGTCCATTTGAGGATTTTGGACCATACAAGTAGTCAAATTTGGACTTCAACCCCAATGAGGGTTTCTTTGTGGATTTGAATTCATTGAGGGGAGAATTTTTTTCTCCACCTACCTAATACAAAATTTGATGTCGACAATTTTCTTTCTATACCATTCTGTAGGATAGGTTTCTGTTTTACTCTTTTATCGAATGTAAACTTTAGAGCCCCAGCTTTATGTGGGAATTCTCCTGTTAGACATCTAATCTTGGGAAGGCCTTAGAATTCATTTTATGTCCCTCAATTTACACAGCTACTGTAGTCTAAGCTTAAATCATCCTCAGTATCAGCAAAACAAAAACAAACGACAGCAATAATAAGCAACACAGAGTGAAATCTAGCGTTCGCTCTCTTTTCTGCATGGGATTCCTGCTTTCACTTTGCGTTTAACCTATGAGGCTTTCTTTCTATTACATCAATTCTGCAATGTTTGTAATATTCTTTTAAAATTAATTTTCCCAACATATTAGCCATTTCAATCAAGAAGGTTGTTCAGGGTATCTAGTCTGTCATCATTTAGATCAAAATATGTATTTTTGAGCATGGAAGTATTACCATAAAAATGGTATTTGAGGAATATTAGTTGGAAGTAGTCTATAGGATAAATCAGAGGAAGATATTTCCCTTGTTATTTCAAATTAATTAGTTATTTCCATTAATTAGTTTAACCATCTCAAACACATTATTTGATATGTTCTAAGTAATTGCAACAAAAATACTGTGATCTACCTTAATCCAGATTACAGTCACATTAGTCGATTTCAGGATAAATTGCTAGTCAATTAATCCTATAAAATGTCTCATGAAATATATAGTAAGTATTTTACTGTCTTTGTTTCTAGTAAATAAGCACAATTCTGTCACTCATTCCCCATTATCTATTTTCATATAGCTGAAAGTAATAAAGACCAGACAAATTTTAAGTGCTCTCCAATGACTCGACTAAAACATAGTGCCTAGGAGTCAGCCTAGAAAGGACTCTATATGTATAATTCCTGGGTGAGAACCACCTTCTTTAAACTTTTATGGTCTTAGTTTGTTTGTATCTTATTTTCTCTGCAGTGGTAGTCTTAGTGAAACAATAGTTTATGCTTGCTAATGTAGTTCTGATTTATGCACCACAATTTTTTTAAATGATAGTGTTCTATTCTTTCTCCAAGGTGACACTCAAGCTGGAAGTCTGTAGATATTTAAAAACTTTTTGAGCCTGGATGCATTGGCTCACCTAGCACTTTGGGAGGCTGAGGCTGGAGGACTGCTTGAATATAGGAATTCAAGACCAGACTGAGCAACATAGAAAGACCCCATCTTTATAAAAGTGGAAAAATTGGCTGGGCAGGGTGGTGCATGCCTATAGTCCCAGCTACTCAGGTGGCTGTGAAAGGAGGATTGCTTGAGCCCAGGAGTTAGAGGTTACAGTGAGCTATGATGATGCCACTGCATTCTAGTCTGGGCCAGAGAACAAGACCCTGTCTCAAAAACAAAATAAAACAAAAAAAACTATCTTTTAATATGTTTCCCATTTCAACTAGGTACTTTCTACCATATCCATTCCACTTTAGAACACTAATCAGTCATTATTTAACAATTTATGTCCTGAACATCCTTTGAGATAGGTTATTGACAGTAGTTAATCGCAAGGGTTAGGCTAAAGAATCCCCCTGAATCTCTCAGAGGAGATCAGGGAGCTTATTTTAAACTGGAAGTGGGGTTGTAAGATAAATAATAATATGGGCGGCACTCTTGATCCTGATCTTAGTAAATATATATATTTTATTACATACTAGAATTATGAAATTGATGATATTCTCTCTAGCAAAAAGAGAAATTGGAAAGTTTATGGAAGGCAAGCTTATCCGTTAGGTGATAGATATAGAATTAAGGAATATCAATATGTTGGGAGTTTGATATGTGGCAGAAATAAATGTAATATCTCACACCTGGATCAATAAACTAGCTAAAGTTTAAAAAAAAGATATGGTTTAAAGCAGCAGATATGATGGATGAAAAAAAAGAATGTAATTGCAGGCTGCATTTAGGTGAGGTGACAGGCCTACTCACACTAGTCCCAGACTGGATTAGTGTGTTCATTTGTAAGTACCATTCTTTTTTTTTCCTTTTTTCTTTGTTGAAGTATAATTTACATATCATGTCTTTACTCCATTTTAAGTGTACAATTAAAAGATTATTAGTAAATTTATAAGTACCACTCTTTAAAGAAGACACCGACACAAAGGAAAGACAAACATAGAGAGAAAGAGAGCATCTTCAACAATTATGCCATGTGATGAATAGTTGAAGAAACTGGGGAAGTAACCCTGGAAAAGCCTAGAAAGGGAGTGGGGAAAAGATGGGGAACATAAACATTGCATTTAAATATGAAAAGGACTTTCAGGTAAAAGACTGCCTTATTTAGGCCTAATAGGTGTGTGATACTGTGAAATATGGAATACCACATATCACAGTATCCATCTTCGGCCATGTTTTCTGGCATATAACTCTTAAAATACTTGGAATTTCCAAAGTGATTTTTTTTGTATGCTAGTGAGTTAACTGATGGCTGGCAGCCCCTAGGTAGCTTCAGGATGGGAATTGGTCAACTCAAAAACCAAGCCATGATTAGAGGATTGAGACTTTCAACACCCTGCCCTCCAGTTGGGATGAGAGAGAAGGTGAAGGTTAAGCTGATTACCAATGGCCAATGTTTTAGTCATTCATATATGTAATGAAGCCTCCATTAAAAACCCAAAAGGACAGGATTTGGAGAACTTCTGGATAGTTGAACATCTGGAGATTCCTGGAGGGTCGTGCACCCAGAGAAGGCATGGAAGCTCTGAGCCTCTTCTTCCCCCATATCTTGTCCTATGCATTTATTCATCTGTATCCTTTGTAATATCCTTTATGATAAATTGGTAAAGGTAAAGTAAGTTCCCCTGAGATCTGTGAGCCACTCTAGCAAATTAATCAAGTCCAAACAGTAGATTGTGAGAACTCAAACTTCAAGCTGGTCAGTGAGAAATTTCAAAGATCTGGACTTGTGGCTGATGTCTGAAGTGGGAGGGGGCAGTCTTCCCTAAACTTGTGGGATCTCATGCTATCTCCAAGTAAATAATCTCAGAATTGAATCGAACTGGAGAATACCAAGCTGGCGTTCGCTGCTTGGTATGTGGGGAAAAGTCTCCATACATTTGGTCACAAAAGCATTGCGTTGATTTTTATTGTGCTATGAGGGTAGAGGTGCAACAATTTGTGTTTTTTTCCTACCAGAGGATATAAGTACAAAATGTATTAGAATAGAGTGAGAGGAACTGGGTCCAGTGCCAGTGCTGATCATATTCATACCAGAGTAGTTCATTTTACAAATGTAAAATGAGAACATATATTTTGATGGTTAAGAGCTCCTTTAGCTTTGACTTTTTATAATGTAAGAGAAATTACTTAATATAAGAAATAGTTTTCTAATATGATGTTTTATGTAAAGGAAGCAGGCCACTTCTAGTAACAATGAGTTTAGAATCACTAGGGGTTATTAAAGACAAAGATGTTGAATAAGAGATTCATAGACTGGGTAGATAGTTGAACTAGATTACCTTTAAAATCTTTGCCTACCCTAATAGATGGAACATTGCCACCATATATGCTTGCACTTTTCTATGTTATGTTATCAGATCTTTTATAATTTTCACCATGGTCTCAAATGTGTTTTCCTTCTTTCTTTTTATAATCAAAGAAGGAGACTGTGACTGTTAATTTTGTGTGTCAACTTGACTGGGCCACACTGTGCTCAGATATTTGGTTAAACATTATTCGGGATGTATCTGTGATGGTGTTTTTATGAGATTAACATTAGAATTGGTAGACTGTATAAAGCACATTATCCTTCCCAATGTGAATGTGTCTCATTCTATATATGAAAGGCCTAAATGGAACAAAATGTGTAGAAAGGGAGAATTTGTTCTGCCTGCCTATCTCCAAGCTATAACATCAGTCTTCTTCTGCCTTTGGACTCATACTCAAACTGGAATTTATACTATCAGCTCTCCTACTTCTCAGACCTTTGGACTCAGACTGGAACTATACCATTGGTTCTCCTTGGTCTCTAGCTTGCAAATCTTAGGATTTTTCAATCTCCACAATCACTAAATCATATAATTATGTGAGCCAATTCCTTATAATGAATGAATCAATCTCTCTCTCTCTCTCTCTCCCCCTATATATATACATATATACATACACACACACACACATATTCTATTGGTTCTGTTCCTCTGGACAACCCTGACTAATATAGAGATACTTATATACATATATGTATACATATATACATCTACATAGATGCTGCTATCAGGCAGTATTGATAATTCTACAAATTAGTATATTAGTATCTATGCCATGCAGTGACACTCTGTAGAAAGAGTGAAAGGAAATCTGCCAGTATTTGAGAAACTAAACATAAATAAGAGAGTTCTGTCAATCAACTTTTCTAAAGTTTTTTTTCCCATTTAACAACCACCAACAACCAACGAAACACTCCTGAGTTCATCTGGGTAGATGAGCTGTAAATCCTTCCTCTTCCACACTTGAGGGCAGAAAGAACTCTCATTAAAGAACTGTGACTGCAGTTTAAAGAAAAACATAGCCAGAGATAAGTTTCTTTAAGAAGGAAAATCATTTCCAGAAAATGAGAAAGCAAAAGAGAACAGAAAGAAAGAAATGTACTAATTCATTAAAGAAAATACAATCAAAACTTAGCAGCCTTTCATAGTTTTCTTTGTAAAAGAGATAGAATGAGTGAGGCAAGGACCTCATTATCCTGTTCGTAGCCAGTAATTCATAGAGAACACAACTGGGAATGGGGTGGTGCTGCCTAGAGAATTATAAGTCAGAAACATGCCCATTAGTTAGTACCACTTACTGTTTACATAATAGGGAGCCATTTGAAAGATTCCCAGTATGCTTTAGAAGTCCTTCTACAACCCACATACTAAATGCATAGTTGACCACAGTTTTTCTTCCATTCATATATGCTTTGCATTTCAGACACTCAAACTAGAAAAGTTGAAAGGCAAGTTACTTCAGAGAGACAGGTGTAACATCTTTAGGTAAAAAATGGAATATCAGAAATCACAGAGGATATAAACAAATGGAAAAACATGTCATGCTTGTGGATTGGGAAAATCAACATTGTTAAAATGTCTATACTACCCACAGTTATTGACAGATTCAATGCAATCTCCATCAAAATACCAATATCATATTTCACAGATCTAGAAAATATAATTCTATGCTTTGTATGGAACCAGAAAAGAGCCCCAATAGCCAAAGCAACCTTAAGCAAAAAGAACAAATTGGGAGGCATCACTTTACCAGACTTCAAGTATACTACAAAGCTATAGTAACCCAAACAACATGGTACTAACACAAGAACAGACACAAAGACCAATTGATCAGAGGAGACAGCCCAGATATAAAACCATCCTCATATAGCCCTCTGATCTTTCATAAAGTAGACAAAAACATACACCAGGGAAAAGAATCCCTATTCAGTAAATGGAGCTGGGAAAACTGGATAGGCACATGCAGAAGGATGAAACAGGATCTGGACCTCTCACCTCTCACAGAAATTAATTCACAATGGATAACAGACTTACAGATAAGGCAAGAAACTATAAGAATTCTAGAAGAAAATGTTGGAACATCTCTTCTAGACATTGGCCTACGGAAAGAATTTATGAAGAAGACCCGGAAAGCAATCACAGCAACAGCAAAAATAAATGGGACCTGATCAAATTAAAAAGCTTCAGCACAGCCAAGGAAACAATCATTAGAACAAATAGACAACCTGCAAAATGGGAGAAAATATTCACATGCTACATATCTGATAAAGGGCTGATAACTAGAATCTATATAGAACTCAGGAAAATCAGCAAGAAAAACATCAAACAACCCCATGAAAAAGTGGGCAAAGGAAATGAACAGAAACTTTTCAAAAGAAGACAGAATAATGGCCAAGAAACATATGAAAATATGCTCAACATCTCTAATCATCAGGGAAATGCAAATCAAAACCTCAAAGAGATATCACTTAACTCCAGTGAGAATGGCTTTTATCAAAAAGTCCCAAAACAATGAATGTTGGTGTGGATGCCTAGAGATAGGAACACTCATACACTGCTGGTGCAACTGCAAACTAGATTTTTCACTTTAGGTGCATTTAACATAGTTTTTTATAATTTGGGCATTAAATTTGATAAACCTAGTCCAAATACTAGCTCCTCACTTACTAGTTCTGGGAAAATAACATCTTTGAATCTCAAAATCCTCCTCTGTAAAATGGGGACAGCAATAACACCTATCATAGAAATCTGTTATGATAATTAACTAATGCCTATAGGTTGCTTAATATAAAGTGTGGCACAGAGTACTCAATAAATTAATGTATATGTATGTATTATATATGCATATGTGTGCATATATATAAACATATATATATTTTAAGCAACATCTACTGAGTAGTATATACTAATAATTTTTCCTTTAATATATCAGAGAACCAGATTAACTAGAATGACAAAAATATTAAAGATGATAAAAATGTTAAAAATGATGGCACAGGCTTTGTCTTCCTTTCACTATAGACCCAGTAGTATCAAATTATTGGGAATTCCCCCTGTAATAGATGAATTCTGAAAAAGAATGCCAGAGGAAATGGAGGTTTTATTTAAATAACTGTATTTTCTTCAGTGTGACCAGAGAAATGCCTTGGGGCTGAAACTTTGACATTTGGAGAAAGCTGCCTTGTTGAATAAATGTATATGTCATTACCTTGAAAGGAGGGCTCTATCTTTGGAGTGCCCTCTAACTTTAGAATTGTTTCTATTGGAAAGACAGCTATACTAAGACATTTTTTTGACTACTACCTCGTTTATGAAGTGAATTATTTTTGGATTATTGAATTCTTACAGCTCTGTAAATGATTTTTGTGTCCTAATTTAAAGGGGAAGTAAACATTTTTAAGTAACATTTAAACACAATTGAAAGGCTTAGATATTTTTTAAAAAGGCATCAAAAACATCATACCCCTTTTCAGAGAAGACATTTTTCAATGTGTTAATGTGGTGGTCTTATTTCCACCTAACATCTCAGCAAGAAACATCCTAGGCTGCCAATGTTAACATCTCTTGGTGTTTTAAGTTGTAAGTAAAATTTTATACCCCTTTAAGGTGATAATCATTACTTTGAAAGTTTTGACAGTAATATAACACATTAAGAGTTTCAACTGAAATACTTGCTATAATTATCTGCAATAGCTGGGGTATCCATTTATACCCGTAATTTATAGTTGATAAGTACTCTAATACCTTTTAAAATTCCTCTTTCCAAAAGCAAACTATGGTATAAGAAATGCATAAGCAAATTTCAAATTTACAAGCATATTGTTCTAGACATCTTTTAATTATGATAAACACCTTACTATACTTCACAAAAAACAGCAGCAAAATAAAGTGGGAGAAAATGAGATTTCTATGTTCTTTTTAAAGCCCTTCCATATTCACTATCTCATTTGACCCTCTCCTGTGCAGTTGGTAAGACAGATATTGATAAGATTTTATTATCTCTATTTATTCATACTAACTTGAAAATGAATAAAATTTCTGGATCACGACAGACCATACCTTCTTTTAGCACTAACCAAATTGGCTTTCCATTGCCCCAAATATTTCTCCCCAGTGAAATACGATAAGCAGATGTGTTCTTCCGCATAATAGAAACAAACCCAGAAAATAAGAATCTAGGAGCTTATATACACATTGTCCTCACTTGCCTTGAGAAAGGGATAGAAATGTAACCTCTCTAATATAAACAAATTCTCCTTGGAAAGAGAAGCAGAGGACCCTGGGTTCTTAACCTTAGGAATGCACATAAATGCCCCCTGGGTGGGGAAGATAAGATAATTATTTCAGGCTTAACAACCCCTAAAATGGCTCTCCAAGTTCTGAAAATGTTGATTTTTATAATTCTCTAAATGTTTTCATGGTTACTTCGAAGCAATAGATTTCCAAAGGTCTTTACTCCATCATTCTAAAAGTCATACCTATCACCTGAATTTTTAAGACAAATTATACTTTGGTTTTATTCTACCTTGTTAGATTCATCTCATTATTCTAGCCTATTGGCCTATTGAATTCTTTTGGTTTGTTAATTGCATCATATGTTAACTCATCCAGTCATATCCTGAATGTGCTTACTCCAGTCATTAATTAAATTATTTTATTTACAGTAGAAAGGTGTAGATTGGCAATATCCTGCTGGACTCTATTAGAGACTTCCTAGTGAAGAATTTTTAGATTTCAATTATCCATGTATTTCTTATCTTTGCCCTTTATCAAACTGTCCTCGCCTCTACTGCACAATATCTAAATGTACATTATATATAATTTCAACTAGATAATATTTCATTAATATAAGAGTTCCTCAATTTATAACCTCATATCTATATTGGAATTGTATGTTTTACACACTTAACTGTATTCAAATGCAATTATATAGTTCTTTGTCATAGGAGTTGGACTTAGATAATAGAGACTTTAAGTTGAATTAACAATTATGCTTGCCATTCTATTCAATGAGCATATTTCCTGGAGTGATTGGGAGATGGTACATGAGACTCTGCTGTCCTCTCAGTCTGTCTCAACATATCTCTTCTAATGCAAACATCTTACCATACTCAGTGTGTTTCTTTTTTATCACGATATGTATTTTTCATGCAGTATGTCCCCTAAATATAATCCAACTATTTCATCTGGTGCTCAGCGGAAGACACAGTGATCTGTTCCAACAGGAAATAGAAACTGGCTGAAGTGGACGCACTGAGATATAGTATGTAGCTCTCCAAAATTGCACTTCCCTAGAATAATTATAGCTATGTTCTATTTGCCTTGTGAGCCAACTTCATAATCTATTCTTACATTCTCCATCCAGATGCATCTATGCCATATAGCAAAACTGGGTCATTCCAGAGAAATCATGTTTTAAATAGTCGCAATAGCTTCCATTTTTTATTTTGTTTATTTCTCAGTTTATCTCAGTGTTGGTGAGAAAATACAACCTACCTGAGAGAGACCTAGCAGAAATTCTCTCTTGCGAAATTGAATTTATTTCTCTTTCATCATTGTGATGCTCTTTTCTAAGGATGTATGAGATGTTGTCCTCCTAGTTCAGTTTTACTAGAAATACTCAAGACTTTCCAGTATTCTATCATAAGGTTGTGAACTCATCATGGTGGGCACTCATAAAAGTTGAGTATTAACTGATCACAAATTGAATAATTTTGTTTCTCTATAGTACAACATTATTTAAGAACCAAAAGATAGACTTGAGCTTGTGCAATGACCTTGATGCCAGGAGTTCAGTGATAATCATGCTGATCAATGTGGCTCTCTAATTCTTTTTTTTTAAGCTGCAGATAGGCAGGTCTATACTTTCTAAAGAGTAAACTACCAACAGTTGCACTATCAGGAAAATTACTTGTGGAAATAAAGCAAGTTTGTTGAGTGAAATAATCCCTGTCCATATTTATATGTTTGCTTTATTGCTTGAGGATTTGGCATTTCAAAATAAGAAAGCAGGCAAGATGAAGTTGTTTTTTTTTTTCTCTTAGAACAGTAGTTCCAGAGGATGATATTCAGAGTGCCTAGCTCAGAATTACCTGGAGAACTTGTTTAAAATGCAGGTTCAATAGACTTACCACCCTTTCACCAGTTTCTGAGATGATCCCAGATGATTCTGTTACAAACTATAGTGTGAACGGGTACCACTAGATACTTCTAATATAAAGTACAGTGTGAAAACCACTGCTCCAGGCATTCTGAGCATCTCAGAAAGTAAAGCTGATTTGTTGAGTTAAAGCAGTGAGAAAGGCTTTTTTCCTGCTCTTGCTATTCTTTACTTTGTTAACAATACAGGTTTATTTTTCTACTTTTAACAAAAAGTTCATATCTTTGCCATTTCAAGTTTGGATCAGTTACAGCCTCCTTATTAGTGACCAAACAATACTATTTCATCACCCTGTGGTGAGGCTCAGAGAGCCTGCTCAGTGGGAAGTGCTCCACCTTTGCATGAGAATCCTGACACCTGGTCTCATGGTTGTGGTTTAAGAAGTTCCACCTGAACTTGGTTCATAGGCGGATTGTGTGTTGGCTGCAGGGACACTTATTGATTTAAAAAATGTGTGGTTTGCTTTCCAAAAGAGGTTGGCTGCCACTGTGTTTGTGAGTCACTTTATTTTAACATAAAGAAGAACTGGAGAGGGAATTGTTTTGAAAGATTTTGTTCCACTAGCTCTTTTATCTCTATAAGCTATTCAGATAATCAGTGCAACCCTATCACCATTGGAGGGAAATGTTCATGCCACTAGAGACTTACCCAGGTGTGAGAAGTTAGCATTCCCCATTAGAGGGTTACTGATGGGTCATGAAATGCCTTAGGTGAAACATATTTATGGCTTTTAGGTAAGTTTTCCCAATTCCGTACACTGCTATTCAACCTCTGAATGTCTCTTTGAAATGCAAAAGTGTTACATGTTATATTATAGGCAATGAGGGAAGTTCTGTATTAGAAATTTAGTCTATCTGTTGTGCTAGTGTTTAGTGGTACAAAATACATCACAGAATTCTAGGACTTGAAGGTATACTGAGAAATTAGTTTACCAGCCATCTTAGGTGCCTCTGAAACAACTTTTAGTGATAATTGTCTGCATACACTTTTCTTCTTTTTCCCTCTCATTCTTTTACATTTTCTTTCTGCTTTTTCTGACTGACCTTGGCGTCCAATAAAATCTAACAACAGTAATTATAACCTAAGCTTGTTCATTTTTCTGCATACAGGACTATAATAACCCTTTTATGAAGTCATTTAGATGTATCAAGAATTACTCAGGCTGTTAAGAGAAACAAACCTGGTTTCAAATTCTGGCTGCACAAGTAGCAATGAGACTTTAAAAATGATTCTTAACCTATCAAAGCCTCATTTTTTATGTGTAAAATAGGACTCAGAATTCCTGCATCAGAGTATATATTAAAGGGTACCACCACTCATGGCAGGCACTCAGTAAAGCTGCCCTTAAAACTGATTAATTCTTGAAAGAATTATTTACCTTTCTACACGAGAACATTATAAAACTGGGAGTAGAGTGGAAGTTGTAAAATGTCCTCTGCGGTTGGTAAGGATTGAACAAGCTATCACAGGCAAAGTGTCACGTATGACATTTATTATTTGTTCATTAAATGCATTTTATGCAGATTAACAGAAAAGTGTTACTGGCAATAAGATCATTCATTCTGAATTTTCTAAGGTAGAATATTTGAAATGAGGACTGTCACCATGTCTCATCAAAAATCACATAAATTACAATGTTTTTGTGCACTAACAATATTTCCAGAAAATAGACTAACATAACTTTTATCAGATCCCTAGGCCTGATTTTAGATTGGCACATGTGATCACAGTTCCTGGGAATTGTGTAAAATAGCAGAATAATTTGCCTAGAGCTTTTTAGCCAGCCCTAGCAGTCTCCAAGTCCCACAGCCAGAAAAATGCTATAAAAGATAGTGAGCTGGAGGTTATTCTCAAAGAAGAGGTCAGATACCAATTCACTTTGTGTCTACCTCCAGAGCCCCACTCTGATATCTGACGTCTACATGCCTCTAGCTGAGTCTTTCTCGTTGGCATTTAACAGTGGAGTTGCCAGGAACACAAAAACATTTTTTATTAATGAGGATATTTTGTTAAGTATAATTAAATGCTCTGCACTTGATAAGAAACATTTTAAGCTATGCTTTGTCATTTGATAGCCAGATTGCTGATTTAAAGAAAATTAAAGGGATTTGGATCTGCATTGAATAATTAACCACTTACCTCCCCTTTCATTCTTCCTCTTTAATTCTTTACATCGTTGACTGTCATGCTGCGTAGGTAGAGTAGATAGGGCAAATATATCAGCTGGGATCTGTGAAGTTCCAATGGGAAGCAGTTAATATCTATAAAAGAATGTGGGCCAAGGAAGAGGCCCATGGAACTATATAAGCCTGAGACGGGCTCCCTATATTATAGACCATAAAAACAAAAGCAAAAACTAATAATATTTTTTGGACTATTTTTTATGTAATAAAATGTGAACATTGCCTATAAAAATATTTTTTAAATTAGTAGAAACTCTTTTTTTTTTTTTTTGAGACAGAGTCTCACTTTGTTGCCCAGACTAGAGTGCTGTGGCATCAGCCTAGCTCACAGCAACCTCAAACTCCTGGGCTCAAGCAATCCTTCTGCCTCAGCCTCCCAAGTAGCTGGGACTACAGGCAT
>CAUYRT010101211.1:0-30882 GCA_963574885.1 Lepilemur ruficaudatus | reverse complement strand
CAAACTAAAAATATATAGAAAAAATTAGCTGGGTATGGTGGCGCATGCCTGTAGTCCCAGCTACTCGGGAGGCTAAGGCAGGAGGATCGCTTGAGCCCAGGAGTTTGAGGTTGCTGTGAGCTAGGCTGATGCCACGGCACTCTAGCCTGGGCAACAGAGTGAGACTCTTTCTAAAAAAAAAAAAAAAAAATCTCCACTCAAGCCTCGGTGGTTAACTTAAATCACTTCCTCTTCTTATTCCTCTTTATTCAATCCCTTCAAAAAGCCTCTTGGACTTACCACTTTCTCTTTACTCACATCTCAGCTACCCTAGCCCAAACTTACCTAACTTATACCTGGGCCCCTGTCATAAACTCATCCCCTCCCTCCAATATATTCCCCCATCCATACATCCTGCCCACTGTTCTCAGACTAATTTTCCCTCTTCAAGGATCCACTACAGCCCCTCAGCCTCGTGTCCAACAACATCCTCCGTAACATGCCCATCCAGCCCTCCCACTGCTCGCCAGCTGCTGTGTTCGGGCTGGTGTGTGTACTGCGCCGTAAACCGCTCTGCTCAATCCTCCCTCCTTACTTTAACAAGGTTTTTACCTCCAACTCCACAAGTGTTCTCACTTTCATCCTTTCCAGTCAAAAATCCCACACACCTTTAAGGCTTATCTTATATTCCTATTTTTTTTTTCCTTTCCGGAAGACTTACCCAACAAATCCCACCCAAACAGATCTCTCCCTTTCTCCACCCACATAGCACTTAGTCACAGAGTTTAAGGATCTCTATAGAAGAATGCTTCAATTTCATAGCTGAGGTTGAGAGACTTGGCCAGTCCTGCAACCAGTTAGTGACAACTAAAACTAGAATCCAGATGTCTTGAATTTAGTTTCTTTCCCACTACACCTGCTATAGCTTGGATGTTTGTCCTCCCAAACCTCATGTTGAAATTTGATCTCCAATGTTGGAGGTGGGGCCTAATGGGAGGTGGTGGGGTCATGGGGGCAGATCCCGAATGAATCAATAGGGGGTGCCTTCCCTGGGGGTGGGGTGGGTGTGAGTGAGTTCTCACTCTTATTAGTTCCCCTTGAGAGCTGGTTGTTAAGAAGAGCCTGACACCCCCCTCCCCTCTCTCCTCCTTCCTCTCTTGCCCTGTGATCTCTGCGAGGCCAGCTCCTCATCACCTTCCACCATGAGTGGAAATAACCTGAGGTCCTCACCAGATGCCCAATCTTGAACCTTCCAGCCAGCAGAACCGTGAGCTAAATAAACTTCTTTATAAATTACTCAGCCTCAGGTATTTCTTTGTAGCAACATTCAACAGACTAAGACAAGACCTTATTGCCTTTTCTTTACCAACTACAGTGTATTAATATTTTAGAGTTTAATGCTATTCAAGCTTGCATTTTTGTTTAATGTTTATAAATCATGCATCCCTGATTAAATTATAAGCAGTTTAGGAATGATGATACAGTGTAGGGTACACATCAGGTGACAAACCGTTATTTTTGGGTATCTAAGGCTGAAGTTCAGAGAAAGGTTGAGATGCAGGGCCAAGCCATTAAACTAATAAGTTTTGGAACAATTGGGAATCAAAGCCAGGAACACAAATCAAACCGTGGAAGAAAAGTAAAGACAGTAATTTAAGGCCAGGAGCTTAGAAAACCAGAATCAGGAGAAATTAGGCAGAGTCCAAAGTACAAACTCCTTGGTTGAATTATAGATAATCAGAGAGAGACAGATAAATAGTGACAGGTCCCTACCTACTCCCTAGAATAGGGGGTACAAGAAGGACAGAAAAGAGACCCTCACCAGCATCCCCACAAGTCTCCTCTGTCTAGCTAGAGAAGGTGACCCTAAAAGGGGACGCCAAGCATGCGGACACTTGATTTTTAATTACAGAAGGTCTCGCCAACCAGAGAGGGGCTGAGCAGGGAGGCCAGAGCTGCTCTGACCCAAAAGGCAGGAGATGCTTAGTTGGCTGTTGGCACAACCCCACACAAGCTTCTCTCCTAAGTGCTCCAGCTGCAGGCTCCAGAGTGCTGGATTCCCAATTCCTTCCTGAGCCCTGGCCCAGGCCCCTCGACTGAGGCCTATGCCCCTTTACCCCTGTCCTGGCTGCAGGACGATGGACCCAGTCTACCAGTGATTCACTTTGCCCACCTACACTGACTCCCTATATTTTAACATAAACAGCTTAGCATAGGCTATACAAGATACAAGATATTGCATGCTCTTACGCCACCTTTCCTTTCCAATTTTATTTCCCACTGTATCCCTTTACCTATCTTACATTACAGCCACACGGGCAACCACCATTCCTCACACACAATCTAGACTTTCATGCCTCTGCGTTTGTGCGATTCCCTCTGCCTAGAGTGTTTGTGCTAGTCCCTCTGCCTAGAGTGCTCCTGTTTCCTTGCCACTCTGTATCAAACAAAAACTTATGTTTCCAGATCCAACTCTTAGCTCCTGCGTCAGTGAAGTATTCTCAGATTCCTCCTAATAACAAGTCATTCCTTTCCTTGGACTCTCAGAATCAGTTACTTGTGTCTTTGTTATAGCACTTTAAAAATTTTGCTTTATAGGACAGTATAGTTCTATACCTTCCCTGTATTATACTTAAGCTCCTTGAGAACAAGGACGCTGTTTTAATTGTCACTGTACGCTCACAGAACCTCATCCAACCTGTTGTACATAAAACAATTTGAGCTTTTCAAGCAAGACATGGTGGCAGGTGCAGCGGAGCCGTGGTGTTCCTGCTTCTGCTCCTGACTCACCGCTGCTCGCTGTTTGCTCTTGCCCAGGAACAAGTCGGGCAGAAAGCTGCGCTGCAGCTGTGGCTTTTAAAGATACCGGAAAAACACCTGTGGAGCCCCAGGTAGCGATTCACTGAATTAGAATTACCCTAACCAGCCGAGAGTTAAAGTCCCTGGAGAAGGTGTGTGCCAACTTGAACAGAGGAGCAAAGGAAAAGAATCTCAAAGTCAAAGGATCAGCTCAGATGCCTGCCAAGACTTTGAGAATCACTACAAGAAAAACTCCTTACGGTGAAGGTTCTAAGACTTGGGGCCGCTTCCAGATGAGAATCCACAAGCAACTCACTGACTTGCACAGTCCTTCTGTGATTGTTCAGCAGATAACTTCTATCAGTATCAAGCCAGGAGTTGAGGTTGAAGTCACCATTGCAGATGCTTAAGTCAACTGTTTTAATAAATTGATTACCAGTTGTTAAAAAAATGCAATTTGTATAAATACATTGGGCTAAGTCTTAAATTGGTGTAGTTTCTTCTATTCTCTGTTTTAAAAATAGACTATTTTTTAAGAGCAGATTTAAATTCATAGCAAAATTAGTTAGAAAGTACAGAGTTCCCATATATCCGCTGCCCCTACCCAGTATCAACATCCTGCACCAGAGTGGTACATTTGTTAAATGGATGAACCTACATTGACACATCCTTACCACCCAAAGTCCTAGATTACATTAGGGTTCACAGTGGGTGCTGTACATAGAGGTGGGTTTTGACAATGTATAATGACATGCATCCACCATTGTATCATACAGAGTAGTTTTTTACTGCCCTAAAGGTCTTCTATGTTCCACCTATTCATCCCTCCCTTCCCGAGAACCCCTGGCAACCAGTGATCTTTATTACCGTCTCTGTACTTTTGTCTTTTCCAAAATGTCATACAGTTGGAATCATACAGTATGCAGCCATTTCAGATTGGCTTCTTTCACTTAGTAATATGCATTTAAGTTTTTTTAATGTCTTTTCATGGTTTGATAGCTTATTTCTTTTTAGCGTTGAATAACATTCCACCCTCTGAATGTACCATGTTTTATCCGTTCACCTACTGAAGGACATCTTGGTTGCTTCCAAGTTTTGTCAATTATGAATAAAGCTGTTATAATGTAAACATCTGTGCAGACATAAGTTTTCAACTTATCTGAGTAAATACCAAGGAGCCTGATGGCTGGATCATACAGTAAGAAGATGTTTAGTTTTGTGAGAAACTTCCAAAATGTCTTCCAAGGTAGCTTTACCAGTTTGCATTTCCACCATCAATGAATAAGAGTTCTTGTTTTTCCACATGCTCACCAGCATTTGGTGTTGTCAGTGTTTTGGATTTTCACCATTCTAATAGGTAGTAGCATCTCATTTTTTTTTAAACATACAATTCCCTAATGACATATGATGTTAAACATCTTTTCATAATGCTTATTTGCCATCCAAATATCTTCTTTTGGTGAGGTATTATTCTATATTTTTTACATAATAAATGCAAATACATGCCAATCTTTCAAACAGTACAATAGTTTACAAAGTAAAAAGTTGAAGTCTCTCTCCCTCAATCTCACTACCCAAAAGTAATCACTTGGTCTAACTTCAAGACATTTTTCTATTCATTTACACATCTATATATGTATATTTTTATACACTCATACTGTTTTTCTCTTATTGGCATTTAGGGAGTTACTTTTAAAATATATGTTAAAGGTACATTACTTTATCTTGGAGATCCTTCAATGTTAGTAATAGATGCAACATATATCAGATGATGAATGTGTTGTAAAGTAATTAATCAATTTCTTAATGGAAATTTAGGTTGTTTTCTTTCTTTTTTTAATCTTTAGGCAATTCCGTAATGAATCACCTTGTACATATCCACGTCTCTGTACAAAAATGCCAGTATTTCTGTGGATAGATTCTTAGACACGGAGTTGCTGAGTCAAAGATTATATAATTTAACAACATGATAGAAATTGTCCTCAAACTACCAAACCGTGCACAAAAGAGGCTGTTCCAATTTACACTCCCAGCACAGTTCAGTGTCCAGAGAAGCCTTAGGCGTTCCAAATAGGTAGGTACCTCAGGGGTTATCTGGGGGAAAGAAGGGGTAAGTAAAAAGCTGGGAGGCCACCCTGCTATCTCCCATCCTTTTCGATCAGAGCACATCTGCTTTGGCCAATATTTTTTCTTGGGCTCAGTTTAAAACTCCTCTTGAGGGAAAGTTTCTGACACTAAACTAAACATCCAAAAACCATTGAAATAAAAAATTACCTCTTTTGAACAGCAACGTTATTAACCGATAGGTTACTTAGGAATGTTCTCAGGTGCAAGTAAACAGATCACCCAACAACAGCAGATTGAATGAGTGAGGGTACACTTTTCTCATGTATTAATGACATAAATGCAGCTGTTGCATTTGTTTAGTGGCTCAGTGGCCCTTTGGGCTTTTCCATTATGGTTGCAAGTTGGGACCACTCCAACTCCAGCATCATGTTTGTATTCAAGGCAGGACGAAGGGGAGATAATTTGTATCAGTCACTCTGGCCCTTTTATCAGAAATGCAAAAGCTCTCCTAGAAGCTCTCCACTCTTTCTATATCTCATTGGCCAGAACTGTTTTTCTGCACAGCTTCGCAAGGGAGGCTGGGAAAAAAGTGATTTTATTTTTCCAGGAGGAGGCAAGAAAAAGATAAGCAAGTTGGGAGTAGATGGGTTAGCCAGCCATCATGTTCTGCCCCCATGTGCTCACAATAATACAGACTAAAGATGCAATTAGAAATAAGATAGTCCTTACGTTTAATGTGTTAACAGATAGCCATGCAAACCAGTTTTGTTGCATAAATTGGTGCAATAAAAATGTTATATGTTCCAATACAGAAAAATGTAAAGGAGATATTAGAGGTCCAAAGGAGAGAATGGTCAATTCTACCTAAAGTGGAGACAGGTGGGAGGAGATCGAGTAAGCCTGCATCCACAAAGTGACATCTTTGGGCCGGGAGTGGTGGCTCAAGCCTGTAATCCTAGCACTCTGGGAGGCCGAGGCGGGCGGATTGTTTGAGCTCAGGAGTTCGAGACCAGCCTGAGCGAGAGCGAGACCCCGTCTCTACTAAAGAAATAGAAAGAAATTAGCGGACAACAAAAAGTATATATATAAAAAAATTAGCCGGGCATGGTGGCGCATGCCTGTAGTCCCAGCAACTCAGGAGGCTGAGGCAGTAGGATCGCTTGAGCCCAGGAGTTTGAGGTTGCTGTGAGCTAGACACTCTAGCCCGGGCAACACAGTAAGACTCTGTCTCAAAAAAAAAAGAAAAAGTGACATTTAAGCAGAGTCTTGGAAAATGAGTAGGTGTTCACTGGGTGAAGTGTATTCCAGGTAAAGGGAACAGAGGCTCTGAGGCACAAACCCATGGAGATCATTCCAGCAACTGCAAGCAGTTCGTCATGACTGAGGAGCAGGTTTGCGGTTGGATAGTGGCAGGGGAGGCCTGTTGAGAGATAAGGCTGGAGATTGATGCTGGGGTCAACTCTCAGAGGCCCTCCTGTGTCCCACAACAAGGACTCTGGACACCCTTGCGACCTGGACAGTGTCACTGAGTTTGTGTCACTTACACCATCTAGAGCAACCACAAAGTGGAAAGCATGTGAAAAAAGTCCTAAGTACTTGCCTCCTTTGTTGGATTTCCCCCTTTCACCTGGATGCAGCTACACCTTAATTCCAGAGTGGCCTGCACAGCTGCTAGACCCATGGAGTACTTGTTGGATTCAAACTTGCCACCAACTACTAGGGAAAATTACTGTATTTCTCTGGGCTTCAGTTTCTTCATTTATAAAATAATAATTATCTTTTGTGGAACAAAATTTTACTTCTTTGTTTTCCAAAATGTTTTCAGCTGCATGATTCATGAACATCACTCTGTTATAAAGGGAAAACAATAACAAAGGCTTTTGAGTCAGAAAGACCTAGGTTGGAATACTGGCTTTTCATGTGTAACACTGTAACCCCTTGAACTTTGGTTTTCTCATATATAAAATAAGGATAATGCACTTATCAGTATGTGATGCATAGTTAGTGCCCAATAAGTTACATTATTTTTATATTATTTTAAAAATTTACATCTACACTATAAGGTAGGTGGAATAGGCCTAATGTTACCCTAAAGTTGAAGATCCAGAGGCTTATAGACATTGGTTTACCAAAAGAGCAGCCAGCTAGGTAAGTGGTAGAAATGAGCTCAAATTCACATTCTGATTCTGAAGTTAGCACTCTTTCCACCAAGCTGGCAGCTTCTTTCCTCCAAGTGATAGGATGGGATTCAGATCTCTCTGATGCCTGTCAAGTGAATGATTTTATGAATATATTAGATAGCTCAACACCTTCCGCATATCTGGGAGCTCAGGGAGCAGACAGGCCTGAGTTAGCTCGTGCTTTGTAATATTTCCTGAATGTGTGCCTGGGAGGCTCTAGCCCTGTGCCTGGCTTTAGCATGACCATAACCTGCCGGGAGAGGGAGCTCATACTGACTCTGTGCTAAGGTTACAGACACCCTGGTGACTTCAAGGGCTGCAGCACAAGGGGGAAGAGGAAGGGTGGGGCTTCCCTTGTTACGGGTAATGACTACACAGTTTTCTGGGAAGCTTGTAACAACGCAAAGTTAGGAAAAACGCTGTCACTATTAAAAAAAAATATATGGGATCATGAAACAGAAAGAAATGACCTTTACCAAGAGGAAGTAGAAAGAAAAAAAGAGGAAGTGGCTAGAGCAAGGAAGACAGAAGGAAATTTGGCACAAAAGGGTGGGTTTTGTTAATGCTGCACTTTTATTTAAACAGAAGGTAGACAAATAAAATATTTTTAGACTGGTACTGTAGGAAGATAAGAATGGAATAAATACTTTAAAGAAATGTTCTGAGAACAAAATTAGCACGTGTCTTCCTAAGAGTTATTTTTCTATTGTGTTTCAATGCATATTAACTTGCTATATCCAAACTTTGTGTTAGACACTAAGGATATGGAAATGAACAATTGAGTTCCTGATCTCAAAGAATGGTCAGTATAGCAGAAGACAAATGATCAGGCAATTCCAGGAAAGGCTGCTACATTCTATGCACTTCTTGTTAATATAGGACAGAGGGGGAAGTTCTTAAATCACACTGGGGGCAAGGTCAAGGAATATTTATGATAATTATAGATAATTTTTTGGTGAGCACTTACCATCTGTCAGACAAACTGCTAAGTGCTTATGTGGATTATTTCATTTGAGCTTCATCATAATGTGGATACTATTCTGTTATTTTCATTCTGTATGTATGAAAACAGACCTAGAGAGGTGAAGTGACTTATTCAAGATCATTCTGAAGTGATGGGGTGAAGTTTTTCCTAAGTAGAAAACTTGCACAAAGTGAATTAAAAAAAAACAAAAAACCCCACCAAGTCTTGATGCAGTGGCTCATGCCTGTCATCCTTGCATTCTGGGAAGTTGAGGTGGGAGGACTGCTTGAGCTCAGGAGTTTAAGACCAGCCTGAACAAAATTGAGACCTGGTCTCTACTAAAAATGGAAAGATTTTAGCTGGGCACTATGGCACAGGCATGTAGGCCCAGCTACTCAGGAGGCTGAGGCAGAAGGATCACTTGAGCCCAGGAATTTGGGGCTGTAGCGAGCTATGATGAAGCCACTGCACTCTATCCAGGGCGACAGAGTAAGACTCTGTCTCAAAAAACAAAACAAAACACCACCAAAAAAAAAAAAAAAAAAACAGAATTGAAAGGGAAGAAGGACAGTAAAAAGGGGAAATGGGAGAGGATATTCTGTGCAGAAATAACAGTAGGAAAGAGTTTCATCAGCAAATGAGAGCAGGCTGCAACTGAAGAATCACAAGTTGTTCAATGTTACTGGAGTGCTTAATGCATGTGGGGGAGTAGAAAGAATTGAAGCTAGGATAATAGGCATGGGTCAGATCACAATGGGTTGGCCATGCCCTGCAAGAGTTTGGACTTTATTCTGACACTGCTGAAAGATGAAATAAGGAGAACATAATAATAATGAAAATGATAATAATAATATTGTGGTAGGCTGTGGTAGGCTGAATAATGGTCTCCCAAAGGTATTCATGTCCTAATTCCTGGAGCCTGTGAATATACTACCTTCTACTAGCCTGTGAATATACTACTACATGGCAAAAAGGACTTTGCAAGTGTGACTAAATAAAGATTATCCTGGATTATCTGGGTTGGGCCCAATGTAATCACAAGGGTACTTCTAAGAGGAAGGCAAGAGGGTCACAGTCAGAGAAGGGAAACAGAGGTGAGAGAGAAGGGGAAGGGGGAGAGAGAGAGATGATTGGAGCATACTATGCTGCTGACTTTGAAGACAGAGGAAGGGACCATGAGCCAAGGAATGCAGGCAGCCTCTACAAACTGGAAAAGGCAAGGAAATAGATTCTCCTGCAGAGACTCCAGAAGCAACACAGCCTTGCTGCAATTTGATGTTGGCCCCATAATATTCCTTTTGGACTTCTGACTTCTGGAACTGTGAGATAGTAAATTGGTGTTAAGTCACTAAGTTTGTAGTAATTTATTATAGCAGCATTGGGAAGCTAATACAATTATACCTACAATTTAGTGATCATGAGTTTTGTACAACGTATCTGATCAACATTAACCCTAACCCCAGGGCCAACATCATGGGTGTTCAAGCTGTATAGCCACACAAACCATGCTTAGGAAGGGCCCCACACTTGGTTTAATGCCCTGCTGTTCTCTTGATTCTTAATAATTATTTAACAAGAGGCCATTCTGCATTTTTATTTTGCATTGGCCCCCGCAAACCATATAGCCAGTTCTACTTAATCCTAAAATCAACCCTGAAAAATAAAGGCATATCCACTCTATAGATGAAGAAACTGGGAATCTCAGAGAGGGAGTATAACCCAGTAACAAATACCTTGAGTCAGAGTATAAATTCTGCTATTTACTAGTCATGGGCCCTAGGACAAGCTTACTATTTCCTCTGAGCCTTAGTTTCTTCTTCTGCACAGTAATTATAACATATATCTTGTAGAGCTGTCATAAGGAGTAGAAATAATATATATGAAGTACCTACATGGTGTGGGCAAATTGTAGAGACTCAGATGGTAGTACTATTGCTGAAAGTCCCAGATTTAGTAAGAGTTGAACAAGGATTTCATGCCTATAATTTTCCACTGTTTTCTCTTATTTCCCTTATTTGGAAGATAATTCTGGCAGAATATGGACTGATGGAGTGTAAGACTAGAGGCAGTAAGTCCAGTTCAGAAATTGTGGCAATGTAGAAGATAGCTTCTGGAAAGACTGTCCATCTCATGCTATCTTTTTTTTCTTTGATAATTGCCTCTAATATATAGGAGTCATCCTCCAGAATTGCATCTTCAACACATGACTCAGCTTCCCCCACCTTCTTAATCTGTGTTTGTCCCCAGATTCTCCCAGAAATTCGTTATTTTGAACGTAGAGATGCAGAGGCTGAGCGTTACTGGAACCAAATCATATTCGTAGCAGACTTTCCAGAGAAGATCCACGGCAACTTGCTTGCTGCTACGGTCCCTGGAGCTGACCTAAGCCTGCCGTTCCACAGTGATTGCTCAGTTTCTCCTTCCATTCCATGCACACATCCATTCAGTAAATCTGGTCAGGCATGGTGGCTCATGCCGTAATCCCAGCACTTTGGGAGGCCAAGGCAGGAGGATTGCTTCAGCCCAGGAATTCAAGGTTACAATGAGCTGTGGTCAAGCCACTGCACTCCAGCCTGAGTGACAGAGTGAGACCTTGTCTCAGAAAAAAACAAACAAACAAACAAACAAACAAAAAAAACAGGAGAGGGGCGGATATGGGAAAAGAAGGAGGCATTGGAGAGGGAAAGAAGGGGTCGGAGAGGGAAATACTGGAATTGAGGTGCCTGCAGGACATTCAAGTGGAGATATACAGTAGGAATTTAGATACATACATCTGGAATTCAGGAGAGAAGTCTAGCCTGGAGATAAATATCTGGGAGTTTTCAGCATTTACATAGTCATTAATGCCATGGTGAAAAAATAAGAATCTAAGAATGAAATCCTGGAGAATACCAATGTCTAAGAAGCAGGTAAAGGGAAAGAATCTCTCAAAGGAGATCGAGAATGAATGTCCAGAGAGGGAGAGGCAGAACTAGTAGAAGTGCCAAGTGAAGAGAGTGTTTGAGAGGGATGTGTTCAAATCAGTTCAGCATTCTTACCAATGCCCTCTTCATCCATGCTAAGGCTACTACAACCCTATCAAACGTGTCTGAACCTGTGCTCCCCAAACCTAGGGAATTTCGTTAAGCCCCATCTTCTACCCTTTGCTTTGACCCCTAGCAAAATTCTCTGGCCTCTTTGGATTGATGACTCAAACTGACACCCTGATGGCCATTAAAATATTGTGTTTACCAGCAGTGAAAGAAATGCAAATTGCAACAGCCTGAGATTGTTAAGGTCCTATTATACACCTACACTATCAGGACACGTGAATAAAGCAACAAAGCCTTATGTTGGCAGAGGCTGTGGAAAGGAAGGCAGGCACGAATTTTCCTAATGGCATTTTACATACAACCTTCCTGCAGAGTAACCAGGGAAGCAGTACAGAAGCTGTATGTGCCTTTTGTTCCACTTTGGAACATACCTCAAGGAAATAAGCTAAAGGAAAAAAGTTGTAAGTGGCACAGATCCTAGCCCTACCATTTAAAACAGCATGAAACTGGAGGTAATCCAAGTCCTCAGCTTTAAATTAATTCTTAAACAACGTCAAACTGATTCGGAACACTGTGTGACCGTTAAAAATGGCAATCATGTGGACATGGAAATGTGTCTATGAAATATTGTTAAGTGAAAAAAGCAAAGCACATCACGTGTTGAGGAGGGTGCGGAGAAATTGGAACCGTCATCTATTGTTGGTGGGAATATAAAATGGGTGCAGCCGCTTTGGAAAACAGTCTGGCAGTTCATCGAAAAGTTCAACATAGAGTTATCGCTGGACCCAGCAATGTCACTGCAAAGTATATACTCAAGAGAAAAGAAAACATATGTCCATACAAAAACTTTTACACAAATATTCAATTTGATGAATGGATAAACAAAAAGTGATATATCCACACAATGAAGTATTATTTGTCCATGAAAAGGAATGAAATACTGTTACAGGGTTCAGCATGGTTGAATCCTGAAAACATTATGCTAAGTGAAAGAAGGCAGTCACAAAAGGCCACATATTATACCAGAGCATTTATATGAAATGTCTGGAATAAGCAAACAGAGAGAGACAGAAAGCAGATTAGTGGCTGCTTAGGGCTTAGCGGGTAGAAAGAGTTGGAGGACTGGGGGGTGATGGCTAAAGGGCACAGGGTTTCTTTCTGAGGTGATAAACATGTTCTAAAATTGATTGTGGTGATGGTCATACAACTCTGTGAATATACAAAAAACTATTGGGTTGTACACTTTAAAATGGGTAGATTGTATGGTATGTGAATTATATCCCAGAGAAGCTGGTGCAAATTTTTTTTTTTAAATAATTGAACTATACTTTTACAGTGGGTGAATTTTATAAAAATATGTAATTATATACATACAAAATACTTCAATAAAGCTGTGCTTTAAAAAAGCAAAGCACAGACTGGTTGCTGCTTTGTGTGCATCTGTATTTTTGCAAAATAACAAAGGCTAGAAGAGATTGAGATTCAGTTAAGCTACAACAGAAAGGCACCAGATTTGGAATCTAATGACCTGGTTCCATTCTTCATCCTGCTATTCACTAACCATATGATCTTGTCTGAGCCTTAGTTCTTCCATGTGTAAAATATTATTTTCTGGACTATTATTTTCTGCCTCACATGGTTATTTCGAGGCATAAATGTTTAGTGGGTTCATTTTCTTGCCCTTTAGGATTTCTCAAGCATGGGGTTAAAACAATGTGGCAATAAAGATGCCATAACATATGTGAAAGGGATTTGAACGTGAAATCTCCCATAAGAGAATGAGATGGTCTGGATCCTGATTCTACACTTCCAGCCTAGGAAACAGTGTCAGCATAGCCTCAGCCTCAAAAAGAAAAGACCCTCCCCATGCCTAAGTGCTCTGAAAAATGCCTTTATAACTGGCTGTGTGAAAATTAAGAAAAGCGTGCCATGTTCTGAAAATGTACACTAGTTTTAAAGGTGATTTGGGGGCGACACAAAGGAGCTAAGGTGTGTTAATGCCAAGTTTCCATAGCAACATGCTCTGCTGTTCTATCCTTCCCAATCCTGGGCTTACCCCAGATGAGATGATGAGCCCAGTAAACACCAGACCTAAGCCAGTCTGTATGAAGTTACTTTCCCCATGGGCAGACAGGGGAGACACTCACATTTTCCCAAAAATGATACTTGAAAGGAGAAGCCCTCTGAATTTTTACAAAACGATCTTGCTTTTCTTTAGCATCAGAATCAAGACCTCATACACCTGTCACAACACCTGGTATGTGTAAGTATTCCATATATATAGTTATCTAATGAATGACTGATCAGAATTTACCTAGAAGTCCAAGGTTGGCATAGAACACCATAGTTTATTAGTAAAGAGACTACTTTTATTAGTAAAAAGAGACTACAAAATTATATGCCAGGAATTTCAGAAAGAAGATCTAAATTCATACTCCACATAATTTGGTGTCTGTTCCAAGCCACACAGCATTTTCACATCTGTGTCTGCTCCAATTATTAAATTTCTTCAGGCCGTAGCGAATTCCCCTCAAATATCACACTTATTATTCCGAAAGGACACAGTGTGACTCCGCCGTGTTATTTAACATGTTACATTGCACACGTTTTCAAAGCCATTGCGGGAACAGTATGTGCAAAAGGCTGCTTCGTGAACGTGCCGTCCTCCACCCTTCCGAGTTCTTGGCCTGACCTCCACAGAGAAGGGAGCCTGACCGGGCCTGCGTCTGGGGAAATCGTTTCCTCCTCGTCATGGGCAGAGGCAAACATCCCAAATGCCAGGAGGGCTGTTTTTGAAATCATTCCTGTGGGATGGGAAGGCCTCCCTCAACTCCAGGAGCCAGGCTCACGGTCCCACCATGGAGTCAGCCTTGGCAAGGGGTTCCAAGCCCCAGATAAACTTCCTATCTGCTCCTCCCTTGCTCACATATTCTCACACTTTTGGCACAACATTCGGGTCCCTTCTCTTCTGGAAGATATTTCCTTCTTGTAATCTCCTCCACGGACTGTGTGAAACCCCTGAGGTCAAAGGGGAGGAACAGAGAGGTCTCCTCCTCATCACCAGACTTGCAGAGAGCAGCCTCAAGTCAACGGCAATAACAGTGCCTACTGACTGATGAGCAGGGGTACTTTGCAAATATTATTTCACTTAATCCCCAACAGTCCTGGAAGGCAAAGATTTTGGATTCTCATTTTGTCTTTGAGGAAATCAAGGCACAGGGAGATCTTATAATCAGTCAGTGGCTGAGCCATTATTTAAACTCAGGTCTGACTAGATGTATGTTTACATCTAAAATAGCTAAAAATGGCAAAAGCAGCAATAAACGTTTGCCAACACCCATTCTGCACCAGAGATTTTGGGGAGAGCCAAGGAAGAAAAACCTGGCTTGAACAACACCCTAACAACACTTAGGCCTTAATAATACTAATTTTAGACCATAATCGTAGTAGCATATGTGTTGTGGTTGGTGGCAGTCAGAAAGGACTGAGCGGGAAATACCAGGACCCAGATTATGGCTGGTTAGGAAGATTAACAGATACCAGGGGTGGCTCTTTTTCTAGAGCTCTCTCCTCTCCCTTCCCATCCTCCCAGGCCCATCTCCTTTGTGAAAGCTTTTCTGACCACCCACACGATCCCCGGCATTAATTCCTTGTTCTATGCTCTCATTAAACTTTTTTGTGTCTCAGTTATAGCCCTTCTTTATAACAATTTATTTTAGTATATATCCCCTACCTGGCTAGAGCACCTTGAGGCCAGCACCTGTGTCTTAGTCATCTTTGTACTCAGCACCTTGAACTGTTCCTGGTAAGTAAAGTCTCGAGTCAATGTTGCTACTCAATAAATCATGACCTTCTCCTAGTCTGTTTTCCAATTTTCAACCAGTACCCTCACTTTCCCTACATCCTGACTTGGATGGGACTTAACATTCTTATTGGCTGCACAGCATCTGAGCCCCCTTCCTGAGTCTGGGGAGACTGCCATTGCATAAGACGTGCTGGGAGGTAGAGCACGCCTTCACCTTGTGGAAGTCGGAAACGAGGCCAGATGGTTGCTCTTCTGGGTCTCTGGCAGCCAGAGCACAAGTATATGACCTAATCTTAGCCCAACTGCTATTACTGTTTAAGACTTTGAGTTTTAAGCAAATGACCCAAGAAACTGGGACAGTTTAGAATTTGTGCTTGTGGTAGCATTGGTGTCCACTGCTCAGTGGGAGAAGGCAGCAGCATTTTACCCAGGATGTTTTTGTGATATGGTCTTAACTGTGGTTCTTTTTCAGTTCCTCTCCGTTTTCCAAGCTTGATTCTCTAGAATTCCTGTCAGTTCTATGATCGTCCCCATATTTCTCTAATAAACTCCTTTTTGATTAAGGTAGCAGAGTTAGCTTCTGTTACTTACCACCAAGAGCCCTGGCTGATGCACATGACGGCCCTGCAGTATGTGGCCCTGGATTCTGGGAAACCAAAGGCCAACAAGTAACTTCTTCCTGATCCAAACCCAAGGCAGAGGTACAGGATTACCTCGTAGTTTGCTGCACTTTCAACCTTTCACATTCATTATCACATTTCATCCATACAACAACTCTAGCTGTAGGCAGGTGGGGCAGGTAGTAAAACAAGATTTTAAGTAAGAAGAGTGAAGCTCAGTGAGTATAAATGACTTCCCTGAGGTCCCCAAACTGGTGGCGGAATCCAAACTATGATCCAAATCTCCTGATTTCCAGCCAAAGGCTCTTCATACCCAAATAACACCGAGTAACTTGTTTCATTCAACTTTTTAAAAAAACTCATCCAAAAATATTTATTAAGCATCCGTTATGCGTCAGTCACTGACTAGGACAACAGGCTTCCTCTATTCTAGGTTCAATACTATGTTTTCTGAAAAGTACTGAAAGAATCAGTATTAATACGTTTGTGTATTCATAATACTTTACCTTTGGGAAGCTAGGAGATCGTTGTTAAAACCTCTGCCACGCTGCCTGGGCCCAAACCCTGGCTTCCCTGCTTCCCAGTTGCGTGTAGCACACGCTGTCAGCGTCCTGCCTGTGGCCTCTCAGCACCCACCTTCACACCCTGATGTCTGCTTACTGAGAACCCTTGTGACTCACTTGTGACATGGGGCCCTTTCCTTGTGCAAAGGAAACTGGGATGCCAGAGTTAACGTCCCGAGAGATAGTCCTCAGTGACAGGTGGAGATTTGAAGAGAAATGCCCCAGCTTCCTCACCTTCTGGTGGGAATAATTCCGAGGCATATTCCTCACTGTCTTCCAGAATTTTCCAGTAGGACTGAGCGCCAGTTACCTTCAGTGGGAACGTGCTGGATAGGACACACCTTCCTGGCTTCTTCTCTCCACTTCATTTCCCTACTCTCTGACCCGGGTTTCCTGGGATCACTCCCCAAATAAACTACTCATACGTGAATCCTTTTCTCAGGGTCTGTTTCTGGGGGAACACAAAGTAAGACACAACATGACCTTGGGAATATCACTCAAATAACGTCCTGTAAAATGAAGATAATGTTACCTGCCTCACAGAGGCACATTCGTGACACAACTTAGCCTGTTTCCTGGCACATAAGCAGCACACAATGCTGGCCATTTTTATGTACGCAGCACTTTTGGCTTTCAGAGCACTTACCCACACATTGTTTCACTTCTTCCTTCTCAATCAGAGGAGCTACATCTCTAGCCACCCCACCAGCCCTGCCTCCCTCCACACCAGATGCTGCTCTCTACTTCATCCCTGCTTTCCTGTTGGCACATCTCTGAAATGACCAGTCTCCTTCACGTATTTGTGATTCAGCACACAGTGCTCTCCTTGCCTGGATACACTTCCCCCTCCCCATGTTGATCCCCTGCCTCTCTCTCAAGCCTCCACCAGGTTTACCTCTTCTAGGAAGCTTTCCCCATTCTCCTTCATTCCTCTTCTGCCCATACCACACACACACACACACACACACACACACACACACACACACGGGGCATGCAAGGAGGGCACCTAACCCAGGTGTGCTTCTCTTACTGCAGATCATCTAGAACTGTGATTACTTGCGTTCTTACCTGCCTCCTTCACCAGAAAGTGAGCATCTGTCTATGGCAGGCACTATATCATTTATTTCTATATTTCTGGTGTGTAGCCTAGTGCCCATCTCAAAAAAATTTAAAACTATTTTTTAAAACAAATAGATTAAGGTCAGGTGCAGTGACTCATGCCTGAGCACTTTGGGAGGCCAAGCAGGGAGCATCGCTTGAGGCCAAGAGTTGAAGACCAGCCTGAGCAAGAGTAAGACCCCATCTCTACAAAAAATAGAAAAATCAGCCAAAGTTGCTGGCACATGCCTGTAGTCCCAGCTACGCAGGAGGCTGACAGGTAGGAGGATCACTTGAGCCTGGTAGTCTGAGTTTGCTGTGAGCTACGACCATGCTACTGCACTCTAGCCTGGGACACAGAGCAAGACCCTGTCTCAAAATAAATAAATAAATAGATAGATAGATTAAGAAATACTTTTGAAGCAAGGGTGTTATCTTTATTTTGTAGTTGAGAAAACAGAGGCTCAAAAGTGTAACTGACTCCATTCAAGTTCATACAATTAATACATGGTAGAAGAACAAGAACTCAAAACTGGTCATTTGGCTGCAAAGTTGAACATTTCTTCTATAACATCATAGCTGTGAGGATTTTTGTGCTAGAGATGCCCTTCATATCCTTCCCACTCTCATATCCTCCTCTTAGAAAATGGACTCCATCCATAGCTTTGGAAACAGGGCAGTTTTCCATTCAAAATGACCCAGGCCCCAGCCATGGTCGATTGGCTCGGGAGTGGGCATCCAACCAAAAGGAAAGCCCAGTCAAATCATCTCTCCTGGGAATCCAGAGAGACAGGATCAGTTGGCTCTGGACTTACACAGTGGCAGAGAATGAGGGCAACTGAGGCTGACATTTTGGGGCTTCTAGTTTGGATCCTATGATCTGATGAGCTATAAAAGTGGCTCTACCATGAGAAGCACAGACAAGACACCATGATGTGAGAGAGAGAGGTGGCAGGGGGAGAGATACAGAGAGAAGACCTAGTTCAGTTTCTGACAATTTTCCATTTCCACTTCTAGTCTTTCATAAGGTCTGACAATTGAGGTCTGTGTGACACTCCTAATTCTTTATAAAGAAATTTCCTGGCCCTTAAGCTAACTTAGCTGAGTTTCTATGTCTTGTGACTGGATAGGATTGTAATATTCATTTATTGACATCTTCCTAAGTTTGGTTTCCAAGTTCACAGCCTAAGGTTGTGCTAACTTCTTCCTTAGAGTCTACCTGCAATTACAGTAACTGCCAACAGGTGTCCCAGGGTGGTTTTCCTGGAAGCGGACACTGATAGAACAGGTATACTGGATCAACATGTGTGAAGGAAAAGGGAGGAAGCAAAATGGAAAGAGGAAGAAGTCAAACTGTAAAGAGGGCCTGAGGGAGACTCCACCACCCCAGCGAGCCCTCCAGAGTGTCCAGTGTCAGGCTGAAATGGCTGGGTCTTTATACCTGCACCTCACTTCGCCATTGACATGATTGCCCTGGGAATCACCTACTCTTGGGCAAGGTTGTTCTCTGCATCTGAGACAAACCCTGAAGGTGCTAAGGGCTGTCTGTTAACCCCGCTCCCCATGGCAGGGCATCTAGCCCTTCCTAGAAGGGGAATCTGGACAGTGTAGCTTGTTGTCTATGACACCAGGTGAGGGGTCTACCACGATTATGATCTGAACACCCCAGCTGGTCACTAGTGTGTTCAATTGAAATCAGTGAATTCATACTTTGCCACCTAATGATCTGCCTTTGTAAATAAAAACTTTGTCTTGTTTACATTACCTATATATTAACATTACAGATTAAAATGGACCTAAAGAATAAATAAAAGATTTAATTATAAGTACAGTATTGTGTATTAGTATTTACACAATATGGCACCTTCTCGCTACATCTTATGATTATCTCATCTCCTTAATATAATATGAGCTCTTCTATACATCTCCACTCAGCCATGAATACAGCACACAGTTATAAGTATATGTGAACCTGTTAAAGGGTAAGTTAGATCATGTCACGTCTCTGACCCATAAGGTGCTACGTGATCTTGCCTCCTGTTATGTAACTTCTCTGATCTCATCTCCTGTTACTCCCTCCTGTTACTTTGCTGCATTGGCCTCCATATTCCTTCAGCACGCCAGGCACATTCCAGTTTTTATGGCTGTATTAGTTTCCTGGGGCTGATGTAGCCGAGTAACGCAAACTGGTTGGCTTAAAATAACAGAAATTTATTGTCTCACGGTTCTGGAGGCTATAAGTCCAAAATCAAGGTGTTGGCAGGGCTATGCTCCCTCTGAAACCTGTCGGGGAGAATCCTCCCCTGCCTTCTCCTAGCTTCTGGTGGTGGCTGTCAATCCTTGGCATTCCTTGGCTTGTAGCTACATTACTCCAAACTCTCCTCCGTCATCACATGTCATTCTCCTGTCTCTGTCTCTGCACCCTCTTACAAGGACACCAGTCGTATGGGATTAGGGCCCAATCTAATGGCCTCATCTTAACTTGATTCCATCTGTAAAGACCCTATTTCCAAATAAGGTCACACTTCACAAGCACCAGGGATTAGCACTTCAACATATGTTTTGTGGGGGACATAATTCAACCTACAACGGCCTGTGCAGTCATTTTTTCTGCCTCGAGTGCTCTTTCCCCAGATGTCTCCATTATTCACCTTCTCACTTCCTTCTGGTCTTTACTTGAACGTCACTTTCTCAACGAGGCCTTCCTTAGCCACCTCATCTGAAATTGCAATGTTCACTCTCCGGCATTTCCTAGTCCCTTTCCCTGCTTTATTTTTCTCTTTAGCACTTGTGATTAGCATATTATATGTTATATCTCACTTATTTATATAGTCTATTGTCTGTCTTCCCTGGTAGAATGTAAACATCAGGAAGGCAGGGAGTGTTGTGACTGTTGTTCACTGTGGTATTGTCAGCATCTAGAACAGAGCCTGGTGCAAGGAATACTTGTTGAATGTATACATGAATCTCCATGTTCAAAGCCATTCATGGGGTATATTCTGAGCTCTAAGACTTTTGCAGCTTCCCCAAGGGTCAGAACTCCTGCAGACCTTCTTCTACAGTCGCAGGCTTTAACTCCCTAAACATGAAGCCAGATGTCTCAATTTGCCATACAGAGGCGTTAAAAGGGGGAACTTACCCCAAAGGTCTGGTTGTTGGAACTCTGGTCCACCAAGCATATTTGAAGGAAGAACAAGGCAGTGTCTTCCCTATCTGGTCTTTGGTTTCTGTATTTTCCTCCTCTTCATCTATGAAACAGAACAGAAGGAAAGGAATCAGAGCTAGGGAATCTCTATGTTTGCCAAAATGGTCTTCCAATCACCACCTTCCTGTCCACCTGATGGTTTTTCTGTTTACCAGGCTTTCCTCTCTCTCTCTCTCTCTCTTTCTCTCTCTCTCTTTCTATATACACATACACACATATATACATACACACACATATATACATATATATCTATGTAGATCTATAGTTTTGTGAGGTCCAGTATTATGAAGGCCTTTACATCCATCCAGTGGTTCCTCCAGCAACTGGCACTCACATAGCTACATCAGAATTCTGATATAACACTTGGGGTTGAAAAAAATTTCAGCTTATAATATTTTGATGGTTAATAAATTAATTAGTTATTTTTTAGAGACTGGGTCTCACTCTGTCACCCGGGCTGGAGTGCAGTGGTACAATCACAGCTCACTGCAACCTCAAACTCCTGGGCTCAAGTGATCCTCCTGCCCCAGCCTTCTGAGTAGCTGGTACTACAGGTATGTACCACCAAGCCCAGCTAATTTTTTTTTCTTTCAATTCCATGGTGGTACTGACAGCTGATAATTTGTTAATTTTCTGTAGATATGGGGTCTTATAATGTTGCCCAGGCTGTCCTCAAACTCCTGGCCTCAACCTCTCGAAGAGTTAGGATTACAGGTGTGAACCCCTGCTCCTGGCCTGTGACGGTTAATTTCATGTGTCAACTTGGCTGGGCCATAGGGCTCAGATATTTGGTCAAATATTATTCTGGATGTTTCTGTGGTCAAATATTTGGTCAAATATTATTCTGGATGTTTCTGGATGTTTGGATGAGGATTAATGTTTAAATGAGTGGACTCAAAAGTAAAGAAGATGGCCCTCCATAATGTGGGCAGGCCTCCAATCAGTTGAAGGCCTGAATAGAACAAAGAACTGACCTCCCCTGAGCAAGAGGGAATTCTTCCAGCCAATGGCCTTCAGACTTGTATTGCAACATTGGCTCTCTCCTGGGTCTCCAACCTGCTGACCTACCCTGCAGATTTTGGACTTGCCACTTGCTATGGTTTAGATATGGTTTGTTTGTCTCCACCAAAGCTCATTTTGAAATTTGATCCCAGGGTGGTGGTGTTGGGAGGTGGGGCCTAATGGGAGGTGTTTGGGTCATGTGGGCAGATCCCTTATGCGTGGCTTGGTGCTCTTATCCCGTTAGTGAATTCTTGCTCTCAAGAGACTGGATTAGTTCTCACAGGAATAGGTTAGTTCCTGTAAGAGTGGATCATTATAAAGCCAAGGCACCCATCAGGTTTCCCTCTCCTTGCAGGTGTCTACTACTCCTTTGACCTTCTCCACCAGGTTGTGATGCAGCATGAAAGTCCTCACCAGAAACCAGGGCCATGCCCTTGAACTTCTTCGCCTGCAGAACCACAAGCCAAATAAACCTCTTTTCTTTATAAATTATCCAGTCTCAGGTACTCTTTTTCTTGTTGTTAACATACAGAATATACATTGGATCAGGTATGCTTTTATAGCAACAGAAAACAGACTGACACCATCTTCCATAATTGCATAAGTTAAAATCCTAAAATCTCTCTGTCTCTGACTTTCTCTACACACACACACACACCCTATTGGTTCCATTTCTCTGGAGAACCCTAATAAAAGTGTCCTCAGCATTTCTTACAGAACTAAGTCTCCTAAACCACAGTGAAACAGAACTTCACGGTGTTTTCTGACAGAAGGCTGACGTAATCTGCTTCCTGTGAAAAAGCAAACTCAGGCGGCATGTTTTCCTGGGTCCTGGGCCTCCAGTCATAAAACCCAGAGCATTTATAGAGAGTGGGGTTTTCAAAGGATGTAGAAGATAGAGTTCCAGAGAATGAAGAAACTCTGCTTTATTACTAACAGACCATGCTTAGTCCCAGAACAAACAAGGGAGAAAAATATTCAAGTTCTCCAATAATCAAGAAGCCAAGAAAGAGATGTACTGAGTTGTGATTCCAGAAGGGAAGGAAGATAATGCCTTTTCTTGGCCTCCTGAATAACATCAGATCAGAATCTTAACTGAAAAGAACTATCTTCTTTAGCCGGTTTTGTCATGGACTAGCTGTGTGATCTTTAGTGAGACACTTCCCTCTCTGGGCCTTTGTTTTCTCTCTGTTAACAGGAGGCGTTTGAATTAATCAGCCTCTGTAGTCTCTTCCAACCACACTCGTCTCTGTTGCCCTAAACTCTAAACTCCGTAAAGGCAGGCTAACTCTACCCAGCACCTAGCACAGGACCTACCATGTAGCAGCACTAGCACATAGAGGGCACTCAGTGACACTAGCATTGAATGAATGAATGGGGACTCTTAAAAAACTATCTAGGTAACATTTGAGGGAGAGGGACAAGAAATCAAGGAATCTCATCCTGTGGAGGCATATCAAAGATGTTTTTAACAAACTGGAAATCTTTATTGTAATCGAAAGCCATTGCCTAAGACTTATTTTATATCACCAGAGTACTACATAGTGGGGTAGAAAGTTATTTAAACTAACTCTGTGCCCCCGAGGGTCTTACCATTTTGTTGGGGAGACAGGACATGCTGTATTCTGTTTAAATACAACAGAAAGAATCTGGAGCTGACCAAAAAGTGCAGCAGCAAGGTCCTCTTCGGCCACCCTGGGTACCCCCTGGCGCCTCAGGCAGGCTCCCTGCAAACTGCCCTCTTCTCCTGCCCCAGATTCTCCAGTCAAGTCAGACTTTAGCCGAGTTCAAGTAGAGAATCGCTCTGTATCAGTCAACTCCCTGCAAGTCGGCTAATGGTTTTCTATCTTTGTTTTAAAACAGCCTAGAAAAAAACTTGAATTTATGGAGAGTCTCTCTGACTTACAGCTCGGAAAAACCTCTGCACATCATTACATTTGATTTATGAAGGCCTTCAGCTCTTAGCTCGGAGGAGCTGTTTCCCCATTCTTAAAAAAAAAAAGGTGAATGTGGCTCTGGACCAGGAGACAGGCAGACCTGCCTCTATTTCCAGCTAGCTGCGTCAAAGGGACAGTGGGTGTGTGGCATGTAACTCTTCTCTGAGCCATGGACATCTCCTCTGTAAGAGAGGACTGTAACAACAGAACCCACACACCCACGTCCCCCCCAGCACACGCACCCCACCCTCCGCCACAGGGCTGTTCTGAGAATTAAATGAGATCATCTATGTGACGGTATTCTGCACTATGCAAATGTTAATTTCTCTTTATTATCAGATTTCAGCTGCAATGAGTCATTTCAGACATCAGTTCTTGATGTATTTGTCCTTCACTTAACCCTACCACCAATTATTTCTCCTTTTCCTTTTCTTGTTTCCTGGAGAAATTATAAAATTGGTCCATGCCTTCTTCCTGCTGGAGTCTATGCCCATAGCCACCTTTCTGGCTCTGTTTCCCTTCCGTGTTAGGCCTGCCAGGTCTTACTCCCTCACTCTGTCAGTAATTATTCAGGGAGTCTTCTCCCAGCCCACACTATCACCATGCACAGCTGCATATCTGACAGTGGCATATTTAATGTTTGATCTAGTGGCAGTCATGTGTTCCATAATTAGCACTGTCATTGATTATCTAGGGGGCTTCAGGCCATTCAGTTCAAGGAACGTCTATTCAGGTCAGGGGGTGGAGGGGATATTGTCTGCTGTGCAGAAACTCAAAATTTTGTAGGTCACACAGATGAATAAACCTCCAATTATGAACAATGTGCTATATAGTGGCACACCCACAAAATAGTGGAAGGAACAATTTGATCTGTCTCTGAAGGTTGTAGAAGGCACCATGTCAGAGAGGAGCTAGGCCTTGAAGGATGACTGAGATTTTACGAGTCCAAGAAGGAGACCAGGTTGCAGGAGGAACATTAAGACGTGAAAGAAATAGTGAGACGAAGGAATGGCAAGAATTCAGTGTGACCAGAGCATAGGATGCATAGTCAGGAGAAGAGGAGCTGAAACTAGAAGGAAGATTAGGCCAACATTGTGTTGGACCTGGTGTGCCAGGCTTAGGCATGTGGGCTTTATTTTCTCCAGCCCTTCTCGATTGGGTTCCACAAGGAAAATCAAGCCCTGATGACTTAAGGCATCCATTGTATAAATAAATTCCTCCCCTGTACACCTAGAATGATACTGTGTGCCATCCTGGAAAGAATTGAAATAGTCATTCAAATAATTTCCTGTAGGGCTTGACTCTCGCATGGAAGCCCAGTAGAGCAAGGATGCTAGGCAACAGCAAGCCATCTAGCATTTACAGAAAGCAGGTGGCCTCCTCACACGCCATAGAGACATTGCTCTGGTGGCAATGAGAAGAGTGGTTTAGAAAAAATACAGACAGAAGACATCAGATGAACTTAAATGATGTAAAAATTCAGGTGGGTGATGACCAGGGCTCAGGGTGGTGACAGCAGAAATGGAAGGAACATTCCAGAGACATTTGGGAGGCAGAATGGATGGTGTATGTTAGTGCTGTCCTTCCTGGCTCTCCAGCTGTGAAGTGGAGTTACCAGCTCCCTGCAGCTGTGGGCTGGAGCCTTCTTAAAGAGGGCAAGGCGTGCATCAGCCACCACCCACCACAGGGGTGGGGTATGCTGCCTCCGATCTGGACTCTGTCACGTCTCTGGTGGACTCTGCACAGCCTGACTGCCTCAAGTTATTTTTCTCTTCTTCATACCCCCTCACCCTCCTTGGCATGTTGGTCCAATTTTCACAACTGTCCTTCAGCCTAATTTCCCTTCTCAGCCCCACATTTTCCTGCTGGGACAAAGGCTATACCTTGAACTTCAGACTGCTTGGCTGGGTTCCTGACGCTTTATTTCCCTTCCCCAACCCATTCTTCCAGGGAGCTGGGTCCACTCCCTGTGTTCCACCCCAGCTCTAGTAGTCCTGCAGCTGAGTTAGCACGGCCAGCTCCAGCTCGCTCCATCCCAGCTTCCTCTTCCTGCACTGTGGGCCATGTTGCTAAGGTCCCATCACATCCCATGCCTAAACTCACAGAATTTAGACAAGTCGTTACCAGGCCTCGTCTGGGGCCTGTTTTCTCATTTGTAACCTGAGGGGGTTATACTAGGTGACTTCTAAAGCAGCTCCCTTCCAACACTAACATCCTGTGTTTCTAAGTAGGCCAACTGTAAAAGAAGTCTGCATTGGCACAGAACAGTTGAGGCTGGGAGCAAGTGAGTCAGACTCAGCAAAAATGTCAAGCTAACCGTGAAGCCAGGAGATCAGAGTGCAGCATGCCACTGGGCAGGCAGGAGCTAGAGGCTCAAGCCAGAGATTAGCCTACCCAGACAGCTGTGTGGACAAGACGACTGACTGGTGCCACACCTGGTTTATTAGTCACATTCATGTTCAAGGAATTAACCATTTTATGTGCCTCCAAAGGACAACATTCATTTATGACCTAAAGCTATTCAGTACGGTGATTGTAATTGTATCTTTCTCCTGGTTCGTGCTGGTGATTTAGGATTTAATATTATCCCATTGTTATTTTGCCCATTCCTTTGCAATTACCATACAGTGAGTATTCCCCGAGCATCTAGTTTTACTCTCAAGATTTCCTAGATTCCCCTCAGATGCTTCTCAGGTATGTGAAAGAGAAAACACAAGTCTTTGGAGACCTATGTTTGAACCCCACAGCTACTTACTAGTTGTGTGGTTCTGAGAAAGTTAATCTCTCTGAACTTTGGATTCCACACCTGTGAAATGGGATAATAATACTTGCTTTGCAGAGTTGTAGCCCAGATTGAAGTATCTACTACACAGAAAGTTCTCAGAAAAGGAGTTCTACTTCACAGAAAGCCTGCTGTTTTTCATTTCTTCAAATCTCTGCCTTCAGGACTGTCTCTCTGGGCTTGCCTGGCCTTTCCTTCTCTTTCCTACATAAGCCTGTAGGGTACCCACCAGTCCACACAAGTTCCTGCTCCAATTCCAGACCTACAGCACACTGAGTCAGCACTAGCATTAACACTTCCTGGAGTAGGGCTTCCCCCCCTCTTTTTCTTTTTCTTTTCTAGTCAGGGCTGAGCAGTCATAGTCTAAGAAAAATCTTGGTCAGAAAATGAGATCATAGCTGAAGGCTCCAAGAGCTCCATTGTCTCAGCTGCAGGGGCCATTGTATATTAAATAGAAGATTTAAACCCCAGTGCTGTGACTCAGGGCAGGGCCAGTCAGGAAATTCTAAGAGGTGGTGCTGAAGAGGTAAAAGTGATGAAGTAGAGATTCCTTCAAGCTCCTGGGCACAGAAATTAGCGGAGGACACACATCTTTGACTGGTTAGGGACTAACCTTCCTGGCTCTTCCTTCAAGGGGATGCTAGTGTCAGGGACCAGCACAGACATGGGCTATGAGGACCTTAGAGATCATTTAGATCTATCCTCTTTTACTCAGATGGAGAAACTGATTCCCAGAAGAGGGAAATAACTTGCCCAGATTCACACAGAGAGAAAAGGCCAGAACTGTATTCAAATGCAGGACTCTAAACTCTGTGTCCCCAACTGTTACCATTATCCTATAATAAAATAGTGATTGTTAAAGTTCAACTCATTGTGGGTACTCGCTACATTTGATTGTTGAAAAACATGTAGAGGGAATGTTGCTAAGAGGATTGCTAAGCAGGAGAACATTCACTTATTCACCAAATATTTATTGAGTCCCATAAAGTAAGGGCCAAATTGTCAAGGGTGTCGAATGCCAGGCTTAAAAGTGTGGGTTCTATTTTGCAGGCAACATTCCATTAAAGATTGCAGAGAAAAGTATTGGCACGATCAATTTTAAAAACATCATTCTGGTAGCAGAGGGGAGGATGGATTGGAAGGTGTCAGGTTAGATGCCCAAGCACTTAGGGGGCTTTTAAAGTAGTCCTGGCAAGAGGTGATTGAAGAATGTCTAAAGAAGGGCAGTGGCAGGAAGGACAGAGAGGAAGCTCAAGAGCCCAAGGCCATTTCTTTTGTGTGTTTTTTTTTTTTTCAGACAGAGTCTCACTCTGTTGCCCCAGCTAGAGTGCTGTGGAGTCAGCCTAGCTCACAGCAACCTCCAACTCCTGGGCTCAAGCGATCCTCCTGCCTCAGACTCCCGAGTAGCTGGGACTACAGGCATGCGCCACCATGCCCAGCTAATTTTTTTTTCCCTATATATTTTTAGTTGTCCAGATAATTTCTTTCTATTTTAAGGCCATTTCTTTTGTTTCTTTGATTATTATTTTTAATTGACACATAATAATTGTACATATTTATGGGGTACGTGTGATATTTTGATACATGTATACAATGTGAATGATCAAGTCACAGTAATTAGCACATCCATCACTTCAAATGTTTATCATTTCTTTGTATTAGGAACATTCAAAATTTGCTCTTCTGGCTATTTGAAAATATGCTGTAAGTTGCTGTTAAAGTCACCCTATGGTGCTATAGAACACTAGAACTTATTCCTCCGATTTAGCTGTTCTTTTGTATTTGTTAACCAACTGTTGGCTATATTCCCTCCATTCTACCCTTCCCCACCTCTAGTAACCATTATTCTACTCTCCACTTCTATGAGATCAACTCTTCTTAGCTTCCACATGTGAGTGAGAACCTACCAAAGGCCACTTCTTAAATACAGTCATTGGGACCTGAGGGTCAGTGGAAGGACAGCTGGGGCTGAGTAGGGCAGGAGGCTGGGTCCCAGGCCAACCCAAGCACAACTTTGCAAGACCCTAGACTTCTGCCCAGTGTCCCAGGCTAACCAAGCAGGATTCACTCATGGCTATTTGACAGCCACAACACTGGGAAGGCCACAGGCTGTAGTCACTAACAGTCACTGAAATTCTGACTGCGCAACAAACCAAGGGCATCTGTTTCCCTAGCACAGTGTAGCAAAGATGATTGGTCATGACACACAGATAGAAAGTTTTATTAGAAGTGTTATTTACCTAGAGGCTTTCAATTAAGGGCGCAAATTCTTAAAAGATTAAACGTCCTAGTTTCTATGCCTTGTTTGGATAATTAAAATTTCCTGGTAAAAAATGTACATGCCATCCCCTACTAGCTGTGGAAGTCATGTATTGTAACAGTTAATAACATAGAATTTGGTGTCAGGTGGTCTTGGGTTTGAGTCCCAGATTGGTACTCACAAGCTGTGTAACCTTGAGTAAGTTGCTAAATGTCTTTTTAAAGGTTCTTTGATCATAAAAAGGGGAGTAACAGTAGTACCTCTATAAGGGTTGTTGTCCTAATAATACAAGGTAATGTAATACCTTGTAATAATACAAGCTCAGAACAATGCTTGCCACACGGTAAGTGCTCAAGGATCGGCTATTGTTAATGTTAATATCACTACTGAATTATTTTTTAGTATAGAATATAAATAAAAGATTAATTTTCTAAGTGTAAAAACTTTTGTGTTCAACATTTTAAAAATACTCCTGTCTGGATATTGTGTTTTAACCAAATTTTAAGGATTCATGGCCGGACGCGGTGGCTCACGCCTGTAATCCTAGCACTCTGGGAGGCTGAGGCAGATGGATCACTCAAGGTCAGGAGTTCGAAACCAACCTGAGCAAGAGCGAGACCCCATCTCTACTATAAATAGAAAGAAATTAATTGGCCAACTAAAAATATATAGAAAAAATTAGCCAGGCATAGTGGGGCATGCCTGTAGTCCCAGCTACTTGGGAGGCTGAGGCAGAAGGATCGCTTGAGCCCAGGAGTTTGAGGTCGCTGTGAGCCAGGCTGATGCCACGGCACTCTAGCCCGGGCAACACAGTGAGACTCTGTCTCAAAAAAAAAAAAAGATTCATGGATGAGTGTTGGGACAGAAGAACATTTGATACAGCTACTCTATATGCTGATTTTATAAATATGCGATAAAAGCATTTGGTTTACTTTTCAAAAATTCTGTATTGAAAAGTGATTTTGCTATTGATTTGCCAGGTGACTTTGAGAAAGTCCATTTAATCATTTTATCTTCATTTACCCCCTCTGCAAAATGAGTGAGCATAGACTATATGGTTTCTAAAGGCCCTACCAAGTCTAAAATAAGTACCTGGATTTTACACTCCAATTACATATTGCACAGCTATAACAATAAATGAAACCCTAATTAGTTCTAAAGAAGCTCTATAACCCTCCATGACTATCAAGGATTATTGCCAAAAATCTGACTACCATTTAATATTGTGATGTATGAACTTTATTTATCTAATGGTTTGCCAACGTATATCTGACCCGGAACATCTGAAAGGTTATTTATAACTGAGAAGCAGGAAACTAGAACCAGAATTTGAGTCCCCTTGCACTTGCTGGCCCTTGAGGGAAAGTGACTTTTTCTTTGAGCTTTCTCATCAGTTCATTTGCATTGATCAAACTCATCAAAGTTTCCTTCTGAGAGAGGTCATTGGTAATAAGTTAATAAGTTTGGCAACATACAGGGAATGGGTTAGAAAGAACATCATCATGAGCCGGCTTTTCCGCTCCAGCCCACTCTGCCAACCCTGTTTCCCACTACTTTGCTTTCACACAGTACAGCCAGGCTGCCCTTGTCCGTCTCCTTAGATCTCGCGTGTTTACTGCTTTCGTGTTTTGCTAATGCCGCTCCCCACCTGGGAGCACTTCTCTCCCTCTCACTGAATTCTTCCTCCCCCTTCACTGCCAACATTTGTATGTCCAAATCCTCCTCATCCTTCAAGGCTTAGTGCACAAACTGTGGGTGATCCTTCTCCTTCAACGGAGTGAATGTCTCTCTCAGCTGACTTTCCAGGACACTTTTGATATGTACCTCTCAGATAGTCCCTGGCAGACAGAGGATGGGCACACGGGACCAGCAGTCACACTACCTGAGTTCAAATCCCTGGGGGCCTTTAACTCTGTGATCTTGGGCAAATTAAAAAAAAAAAAATTTCTCTATGCCTCAGTTTCCTCATCTGTAAAATGGAGCTGATGGGATTACCCACCTCATAAAGCTTTAGTTAGGTTTACATGAGGCAATAAATACAAAGCATTTAGAATAGTGCCTTGCCATCGTGAGTGTTCAATAAATGCCAGCTATCTATGTTACTCCTCTCTCCTTCTGCTCATTTTACAGATATAACATCCCTGTCTTACGTTCCGTCCTGGACTCTACACTCCTTGAAGGCAGAAGGATTTTTTTCTGTTCATTTTTTTGAAGCCCCTTTTTGTGCCTGGAACATAGTCAACACACAAAACTAGTTATTTGGCAGATTTTGGAAAACATAGGCCCAAGTCTTTTCCTCCTTTTCATTCCTAATCTCCACAAGGTACCTTTAACCATGAAATAAGTGATTCATGAATTAAAGAGGCTTATTGTAACGAAATGTTAAATTGGGTATTAGACTTGTGAACCAAAATAAGATTTTAAGCCTCCCCCCCCCAACGGCTGACTGAATGGACCCCCTCGTGGCCAAAGGAATATCCTAAAAACTAAACTGTCTGCCAGGAGGAGGGAGGTCAGACATGCCTCATCATGCCCCCTCCCTTCTTGGAGTCCTTTGTGACCCACTGACAGGCCTAAGGGTATGCAAGA
>CAUYRT010101210.1:0-27724 GCA_963574885.1 Lepilemur ruficaudatus | reverse complement strand
ATTGTCATTCTTCCCTTTCAGCCAAGCTTTGTTTCAGTTTATACGCACTATTTTCTCTTTTTTTTATTGCAGCATATTATGGGGGTACAAATGTTAAGGTTACGTACATTGCCCTTGCCCAACTCTCCCCTCCAGTAAGAGCCTCGATCCTGACCATCCCCCACAAGGTGCACATCGCACTCATTATGTATGTATATACCCATCCCCTCCTCCCCCCTCCCGTATGCCCGACACCTAATAAAAGTTGTTCCTGTGTGTCCACTTAGGTGTTGATCAGCTAATACCAATTGGCTGGTGAGTACATGTGGTGCCTGTAAACAAGGACATATCCTTATTTGGGTCTTCTCAAAGAACCAACTTTTGCCTTAGCTAACTGCCTAATTTTTGTTTATTTTTCTGTTTCATTAATCTCTACCCATATTATTTTCTTCCTTGTACTTTATCTGGATGTAATTTTCTGTTCCTTTCCCATTGTGTTCAAATAGATGTTTAGCTCACTGAGTTAAGTTTTATTTCTTTTCTAATAGGCATACAAATATGTGAATTTTCTGCTGTATCCATAGTCCCTAAGTTTTGATATATAATATTTTTATTATACATGTCATGTGGTTTAAAATATTTCTCATTTCTATTTTTCAACTCATTGGTTGTTTACAAGTCTATTTTTTTTTCATTTCCAAACCTAAAAATCTTTTTTTCTTTGTTTTTCTGATTCCTAGCTTAATTGTACCTTATGATCTGGTATATGATATTTTTTATTAATGTTTCATGTGTCCTAGAAAAAATGTTTATCCTATAGTTTCTGTTTACATGGTTCTATAAGTGTCCACTCAATCAATTTTGTTTTTTATATTCAAGTTTTCTATATTATTAATTGCCTTGGATCTATCAGTTACTGAGAAAAGTCTGCTTTATTTTCAAGAATGAAAAATATCTCATTGTGACTGTGGATACAGTTTGGTCAATTTTTGCTTTATATATATTGAGTCTGACTTACTAGGTATGTGCAAATTTAAAATTATTATATCTTATTAGAAAATTTCTTAAATTAAAAATTGTTTTTAAGTTTCTTTATTTCTAATAATACTTTTAGCTGTTTAAAAGTCTAATTTGTATGATATTAACAGAGCTATATCAACTTTCATTTGATTCATGTTGAAATGGTCTCTATTTTTTCCATTTTTTGCCTTCAACTTTTATATAATGTATATCATGTAAGCAACATATAATTTGTTGTGTATCCAGCAAAATATTTGGCTTTTGATTTGGAGCATTTATACCATTTACATTAAATGTAATTACTAATATATTTGTGTTTACAATACTAACCTTAGTATTTATTTTCTATTCTGTCTCTTTTATGCTGTTTATTCTCTCATTTTTATTTGTAATTTTTGGCATCATATTCTAGTTTCCCTGGTTTTTGATTTCCTTATCTAGTTTTGGTTTCAAACTTGTGCTGAGTCATAAACTAGTTTTCCTCTTTAGTTCCTTTGTATGGAAAATCCACGTTAGAAAGGGATTACACATGCCACTTATTATCTGGGCATTGTGACTTTGTACTTTTATTGTTTTGCTTTGGAAGAGAGATACTGATATTTGAATGAATTTTTTATTTTGTCTGTTGTTATTAATCAAAGCACTTGATATAATTTTTCTTGGGTAGACTTTTATCACTTATATAGTACTAGAAAAACATATGATTGTCTTTATTTTTTCCTAACTTTTTGGTGTAAAGTTATATCTATTACTCTATAATTTTTCTAAATTCTTAATGTTAATTACTTCCTATTTCCTAATGTTGACACTTGTTTTCACTTTTATTTCTTAATCATACATGCAAAGTTTTTCTATTTTGTTATTTTTAAAATAGGATATTTTTAAAATAGGATAGGATTTAAAATAGGATCTGATGTCTTATGATACTCCAGATAAATTCTTCTCTTTTTTCCTTTTACATTAATTTTTTTTTCTTTAAAGTATCTTTCTTTTTATACTCTTTGATTTAGCTTGCTCTTTAATTGGTATTGAGATAACTTCTGGATATTGTATTGAATCAAGATATACTTTTATTTCAGAATTTTATGAACATTTTATTTTTTCTTTAGCTATTAGTAAGTTGTAGTTCTCTAATTCATTTTTAGGTAATATTAATTCTGCAGTGCATTTCAGCTATTGAGTTTATTTAGCTATTTGATATTTTTATACCAAGTATTTATACTTATTTTTTGTAACTATTTTATTTCCACTTAATCTTACCAATGTCCTCCTTTATCTCTTTGAGAGTACATATTACACTTATTTAAAATTGATATTTTCATTCTATTATTTCTGTTTGTATGGTGCGGATTTTGTGGTTAGGATTTTTGTTTTGTTTTGTTTTCTGTTTTATAGAAATTTTTTCCCTCTGATGTCTTACTATTTTTTAACTGTGAAATCATTTTCCCCTGATGGTATTAGCTGTCTTTTTCTATTCTAGCACAGAGAGTAGGCAGGCAATATAATAGAAGGCAATATATGTAACCTAAATATTTGTACCCCTGTAATATGCTGAAATTAAAAAAAAAATTAAAAAGTAAACACACACACAAAAGAAAGTTACACAAGTCAAAAGCTCATACCTTTTTCCCCTCCACCTTGGCACCTCTTCTCCTCTTTCTCAGCTGCCATGTTCCTTCTTACGCCAGGTCATTATTGCTACAGGGTTTTCTGAGTGTTTTTACTTTGATTCTTTAGAATCATACACTTTCCTTAAATTCTGTGGCATTTCTTTATTTTTTGTTTCTCTGGGGTCAGTTTGGAAGAGAGTCAAGAGCTCATGGCAGTTCACCATGTTTTCAAGAATTGAAAGTTTCTATTATATCAAGAACTCTGTAATGTGTATTAGTTAATTTCCAGGTATAATTTGATTGTTATTAATTTCAAGAATTTTTTTTTTTGCAAAATGAATAGTGAATATGGGCTTTATGATGTCAGATTTTGAGTTAAAATTTCTTTTATGACTTACTTATTTTTATTAATATTCCATGCTGTCTGAAAATGATATTTAGTCTCCATTTTTGTTTATAACATTTTGCTTATTAGCTCAAGCTTGTCCGTTATCATTCAAATACTTAATATTCTTCTTTTTTTATATTTAATTTGTCATTTGTCATGAGAGTACTAGGATAAATTGTCTCAATATGATTGCAGATTTATCGTTTTTTTAATCAGTTTTTCCTTTATATTTTTGAAAATTACATTAATAATGTGCTTAAAATGTTCACAATTATTCTTTCTTCCTTTATGAATTATTGTTTCTTTTAACCACTTTCTTTTTGAAGTCTATCTCATTTGATATTAATATCAATCATATTTGCATATATACATATGTGTTAATATATGCATTTTTATATATTATACTTTTTTCAGTGTTAGTTTTTATTTTACATATCCATCTTTTTATATTTCTGTATTTTCATATTTCCTAGTTCATTTTGTTTTTGTTTAGATGTATTCCTTATAAACAGCATAGAGTTGGCATTGATATTGACTTAAACTGTGTGAAAATCTTGTCTTTTTGATAGATAAATAAATCCATTTATGTTATTGTAAATTCTAATAGTTATTGTCGTGTCAATAATGCAATTTCATATTTTGCTGATGATTTGCCATGCTAAATGTTCATTTTGTTCTCTTTTACTTTTTGCTATTATTTTTTCTAACATTGAAATAAATGTTAATTTGGATCCTCTGAGAAGCATATGCCCAAATGGGATTAAATGTGCAAGAGATTTATTGGAGTAACCATTATGATGGGCAAAAGGGAGGGGCCAGAGCAGTTAGGGGATTGGAGAGAGTTTTCAGACCACAATGCAGGCCTGATGCTGCTGAGGGAGAGTGAGAAGAAAGAAGATCTGGTAGGAAGAAATCTCAGACTAGAGCACAGTTCTAAGAAAACTTTGGTTAGGCCTGCAGGAGCCCTTGAGCCAACATCACTTGTTAAAGTAGGTCTGTATCTTGCAGGAATGGCCCTGCTTAGTACCCTCATCATGCTTGGTCAATAGCTGGGAGCAGCAAGTGGAAAGCATGATGTGAACATGGGGCTTGATTCAGAAGAGCAGCTGTTGGGCTTTCAGTCAGTTATGCAGCTTGCAGGAGATAGGATAGACACATTTCATGATCAACCCTAAATACAAAAATATAGGTGATGCATGTGTAAGCTAGAAACCACAATACACTATGCACTGTGAGCCCATCCAACTTAAGCGCAATAACACAAGCACTGTAGTATGAGCTCTTTTCCTATTGTCATTTGCCTGTATCTCCTGTCTCCCTCCCCTCATAGACATAAACATTAACATGAATTTACTCTTTACCAGTTGCTTTTAAAAAATACATTTTGACACCTATAGAAGTATCTTTAAAAATATGTAAGTTATTTTTACTTGATTATTATGTAATGTTCTTTTTACACACTGCTGAATTTGATTTGCTAAAATTTTGTTAAGAATTTTACATCTATGTTTTTGAGGGATATGGGCGTCTAGTTTTCATTTTTAGTAATAACTTTATCTGGCTTTGCTATCTGTGGTAGGCAGAATTCTAAGAAGGCCCCAAGACCTCCATGATTTGATGTACACATACTGGATAATCCCTGAGACTGTGAATATGATGAATTTTACTTCTGTGGTTACGTTAGGTTATATATGGCACAGTTGAAGATAGGGAGATTTTTTGGATGTGCCCATCCTAATCTTGTGAGCCTTTAAAATCTGGGTTTAGAGGTTAGAGATGGGACAGTCAGAGATTTGAAACTGAGAAGGATTCAACACATGCTTACGGGCTTAAAGACAGAGCAAACCATGTGACGAGGAATGTGAACAGCCTCTAGGGTCTGAGAGTGGCCTCCCCCCAACTGACAGCGGGCAAGGGAAAGGGGCCTCAGTTCTACTACCACAAGGAACTAAATTCTGCCAACAATAACATTTTGAGCTTGGAAGTGTATTTTTCCCAGAGCATCCAGATAAGAACTTTGGCCAATATCTTGATTTCAGCTCAGTGAAACCCAAGCAGAGAATCCAGCCATGCTGTGCCCTGACTTCTGATGTGCAGTAGCTGTGAGAATTGTCAATGAATAATGACCGTTTCATTTGCACTTATATGTCAAGCAAAGGCATATATTGTGTTAATCTTTCGGGTTATAAACCTAAATAATATTCTTAAACCCTTTATTCATCATATTTTGACATAAATCAGGAAATGCAGCAATCGTCTTTTAAGTTATTGAGTATATTTGATCATTTTTTTGGTGGGGAATTTTTTTCAAATACTCTATACTTATGAATGAAATCTGCATGTGTGTATTGTAAGCAAGTGTTTATATTACTTTTATCTCAGTGAAATACTGGGCAAAGTGGGACTGTAGAACTAGTGTAAGCAGGTAAGGCTAACATATATTTTAGAGTCAGATGATATCTTTATGATAATGATGAACTTTTGAAAGTTATTTGAAAATATCCTTTCCGAAGTAATTTCCATTAATGCAAAAATGGCAAGGCTAAGGGATGCTTTTGTTTAAATATATGTAGACTTGGATGTCATCATAATAAATATATGTGGTGTTAAAATGGAAATCCTGTTCCTGTTTTGGAGGAGGCACTGAAACAGCCATTATTAATGTGTCTTTTACTGAAATGTTGCCAAAAATTCTTCCATCCTAGTATATGTCCTTTTGCAAATGATTAAGCAATTAATTACTCTTCCCTAACCTATCTGCTTGGCTAAATGTTACTTTGATGGAAAGGCTTTGAATTGGTTTATGTTGCTTTCTCTATATAAAATGATGTGTTCTTTTTGACATTATACTTAATTAATAGAAAAGTCATAAAAGTGTAAGAAACTGATGGGGCTTGAGGCTTTTGGTTCATCGTATCTTTGCGGAGTCTTGACCTATATTCTCATGGCACTAGAGGAAAATTAATGTTTCCTGTGATTTATGATTTCCACTGCTAGGAAACTATAAGAAATTACTTTTACTTGCTAATATTCTCTTTTCTCTGTGTGTAGGCATGTCAAAAAAGAAATATAGCTTTGCCTATAAATTTTATCTTTGGAGACGGTTGTAACATTTCAGTTGAGTATTATCAGGCTGCAGTTCTAATAATTCTTGTGGCATACCTGTAATCAGAAAAGGACCTTCTACATTGCATTGTCACAGGACGTCAAGCAGGAAAGCATGAAAATAGCCTTGTGAACAGCTGGGCTCATCACAGTGATGCAGCAGCCCAAGGCTGCCAAGAATGGAGGACACTTTTACTTACCAACCCAAAAGAGATGGTTTGGGCTTTGAGAGAACATTGCTGAGCAGAAGAATGACTGATTAATGGGAAAACTGTAGATAAAGCAATAACCATCATCCTTGAGCTATTTAATCCACCAGAACAATTTTATGGCTTTTTAGTCCTTAATCATTTAAAATGACCCAGACCTGTTGAATAGAGGTAAGACTGTCTGGCTATTATAAACTCATACAAAAATATTTTGCTGAAAGTCAACCAGATTGCATGCCAAATCAGACTATGTAGTAAAAAATGCACTTAGGTGCTCATTCTTAAAATGCCATTCGGAGACTTTCTGAGAGAGTAAGGTGTAATATGTAAGTATCCTTAAAAGAATGAACAATGAACATGTTGCTATTATGAAAATTTAGCCTCCCGTGAGATGACTTTAAAAAATTTATTAATTGCCATCAGAATTATCCTTCTAAAATGTTTTAGCTCATACTATTTTTACTAGCTTATAGTCTTTGTTAAATTGCTTAAAAATTAAGTTAGAAAGCTTTTGTTTTGCATTCTAGGACCTTTATGATATGACCTCAGGTTACCTCTTCAGCCAAATCTCCCACTACTTCCCTGTGTGTATTCTGATCTAGTATTCTGTCATATTTTCTGTTTTCCCATAATGTCAGATACTTTCATATCTCCTTATACTAGCTATACTGATCTCACACTCTGTAATTGTTTTTCCTTATTCCCCTACAATAAAACATAAAGTCATTGTTAAATGCAACTTTCTTTTCTAAACCTTACTAGAATATTATAATTACATGCATTTTTTTTCTTGCTTCAGGCTCTTATAACATAATGCTTGTATTTCCACTTACTGTTTATTCCATTTTGACTTGCACTGTGAATAGTTTTCACGGTTTCTCTCAACGAGTTGAAGGCCTTTGTGGGGAGGTCTATGAGTAATTCATCTTGTGTCTCCACAACTTAGCAATAGCCAGCATTTATTTATTGGCCATTTTATGCAAGACACTATTTGATTGGGATACAAGTATGAAAAGACATAGTCCTTGTATGTGTTATGGGCTTACTAAATATATATTGAGTTGACTGAATACCAAAGGAAAGGTCTTAGTTTTCTGCCTTTGATAATGAGTTGTCATTGTTTTAAATAGTATATAGTTCTAGAAAATCTAATAAGCAGAATGAGGGAAGATATTTTTAAATATTGGGGGTTCTTTTGAAGAATCAGTGAGGTTGAGATATGTCAAAGTAGAATACAGTGAATTTTCCCCTGAGGAATGCTTTTGCGGTGTCCACAAGAATTTGATAGATTGTGTTCCCTTTGTCATTCAGTTCAAAGAATTTTTTGATTTCCATCTTAATTTAATTCTTGACCCAGTAATTGTTCAGCACTAGGTTTTTTAATTTCCATGACTTTGTGTAGGTTTGAGTGTTTATTTTATAATTGATTTCTAGTTTTATTCTGCAATTGTCTGAGAAGGTAAATGGTATTTCAATTTTTTTGAACTTGGTGAGACCTGTTTTGTGATCTAAGATAGGACCAGACTTGGAAAATCTCCCATGTGCTGCTGAGAACAGTGTATATTCTGTAGTTTTGGGGTAGAATGTTCTGTAAATGTCTGTTAGGTCCATTTGATTTAGCGTTTGGTTTAAGTCCATTGTTTATTTATTTTTTGCTCTGATGATTTGTCAAGCTCTGACAGTGTGGTGTGAGGTCCCTGGCAATTGTGATGTGCTGTTTAATTTTTTGCTTTGCTCTAGCAAAATTTGCTTTATGTATTGAAGCTCCTGTGTTGGGCACATATATGTTTAGGACTGTTATGTCTTCTTATTGGATGGCTCCCTTTACCATTATACAATGACCTTCTTTGTCTTTCCTTACCCTTATTGGCTTAAAGTCAATTGTATCTCATATTAGAATAGCTACTCCTGCTCTCTTTTGATTTCCATTTGTGTGGAATAATTTTTTCCATACTTTCACATTGAGTCAGTGTGCATCTTTGTGATTTAGATGTGTTTCCTGGAAATAGCAGATGCTTGAGTTGTGTTTTTTCATCCGTTTGGCCAACCTGTGTCTTTTGAGAGGTGCATTCAGCCCCTTAATGTTGATTGATAGCATTGATATACAGGATGTTGGTCTGTTCATCCTGTTGGGAGGTCTCTTATTGCTTTGTTTTACTTCTTGTTCTATTGTTTTATAGTTGTTGTGAGTTTTGGGCTTTTTTAAAAATTTTAGGTGAATTTACTCTGGTTGATATCTGTTGTGCTGATTTGTGTATAGTGCTGTTCTAAGAATTTCATGCAGCGCTGGTCTGGTCATAGCAAATTTCCTCAGTGTTTGCTCGTCTGGAAAAGAATTTCTTTGTTGATAGTGAAACTTAGTCTTGCAGTATACAAAATTCTAGGCTGGCGTTGTTCTGTTTAAATTGATTGATGATGGGGCCACAATCCTTTCTGGCTTGTAAGGTTTCCACTGAAAAATCTGTAGTTAGTTTGATGAGTTTTCCTTTATAGGTCATTAGATGTTTTGTCTTGCTGCTTCAAGAATTTTTCTCTTTCATTTGACTTTGGCCAGGTTGATTGTTATGTGTCTTGGAGATGACCTATTTGCTATGAATCTTCCTGATGTTCATTGTCTATCTTGTATTTATATGTCTGAATTTTGGTGATACCAGGGAAGTTTTCCTCAATCATTTCCTCAAATAGGTTTTCCATGCTTTTAGTTCTTTCTTCTTCTCCCTCAGGGATACATATAATTCGAATGTTAGTTTGCTTCATATAGTCCCATATCTCTTTCAGTAATTGCTTGTACTTTTTTATAGTCTTCTCTGCCTTTTGGGGTGACTGGCTTATGTTGACAGCCTTCAAGCTCTGAGATTCTTTCTTTTCCTTGGTTTAGCCTATTGTTAAAGCTTTCTGCTGTGTTTTGAAATTCCCTAAATTACTCATTCATTTCTTTAAGTTCTCTTATATCCTTTTTTATGTTGTCTAGCTCTCCAGTGACTTTTCTATTTTTTTTTTTCATTGATTTCCTGAAATATTTTTTAGGCTTCTTTTGCTGGTTTTCAACTTTCTCTTCAATTCCATTCATCTTATTTGCCATCCATGTCCTGAATTCCATTTCTGTCATTTTGGTAACTTGCTTGTGGGTGGTGGTCCAGTACTGTAGCTCCATTGTGTTCCCTTGGGGATGTCAAACTATTTTATTTTTTCATGATGCCAGGGTTCTTTTTCTGGTTTCTTCTCATCTAGTACCCCTTCTCTCAGCTATTGGTTAATAGAATTGCAGGACATTTGTTCTCCTGTGCTGGGGACTCTCTTGTACTAAGTCCAGGGGTGAAGGCAGCTCAGGTAGGGGGTCCTAAGTAAACAACAGCACACAAGAAAATAATTCACCGGGTCCCAGTGGACTTCATCCCAGGAATGCAAGATTGGCTCAACATACATAAATCAATAAATGTGATTCACTACATAAACAAAAGCAAAAACAAAGACCATATGTTCCTCTCAATAAATGCAGAAAAAGCACGCAACAAAATCCAGCACCCTTTCATGATAAAAACTCTCAAGAAAGTAGGTATAGAAGGGACGTATCTCAGAATAATAAAAACGATAAATGAAAAATTCACAGCCACCATCATACTGTATAAGGAAAATTTGAAAGTGTTTCTCCTAAGAATTGGAACAAGACAAGGATGCCCACCATCACCACTTCTATTCAACATAGTGCTGGAAATCCTAGCTAGAGCAATCGGACAAGAGAAAAATATTAAGGGTATCCAAATTGGGAAAGAAGAGGTCAAACTATTGCTTTTTGCTGACAATATGATCTTGTATCTAGAAAATCCCATATATTCCAACAACAGTCTCCTGAAATCAATAAATAAAATCCCATGATACAAAATCATTGTACATAAATCAGTAGCATTTCTATATATTATTAACAGTCAAGCTGATAGTTAAATCAAAGTCTCAATACCATACATAATAGCTACAAAAAAAATAAAATGCGGAGGAATATACTGAACCGAGGAGGTGAAAGATCTCTATAGGGAGAACTATGAAACTCTGAGGAAAGAAATCACAGAGGATACAAAGAAATGAAAAAACATAACATGCTCATGGATAAGTAGAATCAACATTGTTAAAATGTTCATACTACCCAAGGTGACTTACAGATTCAATGCAACCCCCATTAAATTACCAATGTCATCCTACACATATCTAGAAAAAAAATAATTCTATGCTTTGTTTGGAACCAGAGAAGAACCTTAATAGCCAAAGCAATCTTAAGCAAAAATCTGGAGATATCATGTTACCTGACTTAAAACTGTATTATAAGTCTCTCTCTCTCTCTCTCTCTCTCTCTCTCTCTCTCTCTCTCTCTCTCTATATATATATATATATATATATAGTAACCAAAACAGCATGTAATTGGTACAAAAATAGAGACATGGACCAATGGAACAGAACAAAGTACCTAGACATAAAAACATCTATCTACAGCCAACTGATTTTGACAAAGCAAACAACAATGTACCCTGGGGAAAAGAAGCCTTATTCGATAAATGGTACTGAGAAAATTGGATAACCATATGCATAAGAATTAAACAGGACCCTTATCTCTTACCACTCACAAAAATTAATTCAAGATGGATAAAAGACTTAAATCTAAGGAATGAAACCATAACAATTCTAGAGGAAAATGTAGGTAAAACTTTTTTAGATATTGGCCTAAGCAAAGAATTTATGACTAATACCCCAATAGCAATCACGACAACAATAAAAATTAATAAATGTGATTTAATTAAACTAAAAAGCTTCTGCACAGCTAAGGAAATGATGAACAGAGCAAATAGACAACCTATAGAATGGCAGAAAATATTCACAAGCTACATATCTGATAAATGGCTAATAACAAGAATTTACAAAGAACTCAAGCAAATCAGCAAGTAAAGGAAGACCTAATAAAAAGTGGGCAAAAGGCATGAAGACAAGCTTCTCAAAAAAAGAAAGACCAATGGCCAATAAACATATGAAAAAATGCTCAACGTCACTATTCATCAGGGAAATGCAAATTAAAACCACAAGGATATATCACCTGATCCAAGTTAGAATGGTATTCATCAAAAAGTCCAAAAAGAATAGATGCTGGCTTACATGTAGAGAGAAAGGAACACTTAGACACTATTGGTAGGACTTCAAATTAGTGCAATCTATATGGAAAACAGTATGGAGATTCCTCAAAGAACTAAAAAGAGACCTACCATTTGATCCAGCAATCCCACTATTGGGTATTTACCCAAAGGAAAAAAAGACTTTTCATCAAAAAGACACCTGCACTCAAATGTTTATTGCATCACAACTCATAATTGCAAAGCTGTGGAATCAAATCAAGTGCCAATCAATTCATGAGCGGATTAATAAAATGTGGTATATGTATACCATGAAGTATTACTCAACCATAAAAATATGAATTAATACCTTTTGCAAAAATCTCGATGAAACGGGAGACCATTCTCCTAAGTGAAGTGTCTTAAGAATGGAAAAACAAACACTACATGTGCTCACTATTAAATTGGAACTAACTGATGAGCACACATGTGCACAGAGGGAAGTAAAATTCAGTGGAAATCAAACAGGGGGAGGGGAGAGGGGAGGAGAGACAAAAACCTATCTAACAAGTACTACAAACTCTATTTGGGTGATGGGCATAGCTATAGCCAGGACTAAAGCATTACAAAACTGATCAATGTAACCTAAAACATTTGTACCCTCTTACTATTTTTATTTTGAAATTTAAAAAAGAATGCAATTAGAGTTTCAGTGAAGTGAGTCATGGTAGAGAGGAAGGAAATTATGCATTTGGCTTTTATTATAAGCATCATGGAAAGTCATTGGAATTTTTTGAGCAAGCAGGTTATAGGATCTGGTTTCCATTTTTTTAAAAAATTTCCTTTATCTTCAGTGTAGACAGTAGAATGTAGAGTTCTGTTACAGAGAGCAGAAACCACTTTAATGCATTTAAGCAGGAAGTGCTTACAAAGATAATACAGCTGGAAGAACAAGCTGTAGGTTGAATTTCCAGAACTGTTTCCCTGAATAACACTACAGAACTAGTACAATCAGGAGGGTGGAGAGTAAGGAAGCCACTGTCCCAATACTTGGCTCTAGGACCACACTGGTTCTGCTGAGATCATTACAAATTTTAGCTCCAAGACCACACTGCCTTAATCCTCCATTTATAAGCAAAGTGGATATCCCATGCCATGCTTTTTGATGCCCATAAAATGAGGAACTGTACCCTGGGATCTTTATTATTGCTGCTACAGAAGAAGCAAAAATTTCCAAGACCATGCTCACTAGCAAAACCCAAAAATCATAGACGCATGGATTTCCGCTCACTTCCCCTTCCAAATCTCATGCAGGTTTGTTCACTTGGCAGAGGCTAAGTTATCTATGGAATCTAAGCCATTAGGACAGGAGGTAAAGAAATGTCATCTAGCTTTTCAATCTCTATCATGCAGTAAGACATGCAACGAATGGGGTTGGAATGGAGTCAAGTGAGCTAATCTATGATATTTGCTATAGGAGAAAAAACTGGAAGTGGGGAGGCCAGTTAGGAGGCTATTGTAGTAATCTACCAGAGAGATAATGGTGGCTTGGACTAGAGTGAAAAAGGCAAAGGTGTTGAAAAGTGGTTGGACTTACATTTTACTCTGAAAATAGGACTTGCTTACAGATTGAGGCACAGTTGAAGAAAAGATATAAAAATGCAAAGATTAATAATCTTTCCAGCCCTGCCCCAGCCACCTAATTTTCTTTGCAAACCATCAAGCCTGGTTTAGGAGTCCCTCTTATGTATATCACAGTATCATACTGTACTGAATGGCTTGTTTCATCATCTGTATTTCTACTATTAATATATTATCACATCCCCAGAGGCAGAACATGTGTCTGACTGTGCATGGCAAAGTGCCTGGCAAATGGAGCTCTCTCAATAAGTATTATTTATAAGAATGAATGAATGGAGAAATACTGCATTGCCTTGAGTCCACCTGCTCAGACGCCTGGCCAATTTCTCTGTACTAAGGAGCCCTTATGAATCTTTGCTAATTGCCAGTGTTGTTGGACAGAGCCCATCGTCCAGCATGCATTGTGAAACCCTTTGTGTGGTAAGAAACTAGAATCCGACATGCAGTGAGAAGCATGGGATTAAGCCTCACTCAAGGCAACACACATTATGTTCAGCTAAATTTCTCCTTCGCTCTCCGAGGGGTTGATTGCTCTAAGTGCACTTATCCCTCATTATAGAAAATCAGAAACATGAAGAAATCCTGCATTTTGTCCTGTACTCTTGTGAATCAGCCTGTGTCCACATGAATATCTGAAACAAAGCTGCTGACAGGAAGGTACAAATGCTGTAGCTGCAGCTATAGAAACTACCTGAGAGTATGACTGAAAAGTAAAGGGGAGACACTAGTTAGTTCTATATGGACTGAGAGCTTTGAACAAAATATATTTAAATCATTTATGTGATGACAATAAAACATCAAATCCAATCAGAAATTACAAGGTAAGATTATAAGATGATCTCATGTGACTCAGGTTTTTGACTCTCCTACTGAGTTAGCCAGCAACTGTGCTCCAGGTCTCCCAAGGAAAAACTATGATGATCAGTGAGTTGATTTGTAAACTGCCACTTCTAAATTAAGAGGGTAATGTAGTAGTTTAAAAATGAATTCCCTGTGATTAATTGAGCTCAGTAGTTTCACACATTGCTTGGAGTTTTAAACTCTTCCTGGAGCCTGGTCTGTATAGGAAAAGGCCTTTTCTCATGTCATGGACTCCAGGAGATTTGGGCTGAAGCAGACACATTTTGGACACATCTCAGGTGCTGACATCCTCTGGACTGTGTTCTCTAACACTTCTATACACTTGCCTCTGTCCCTGACCCTGACCAGAGTCACAGTCACCCCAGGAACTGTGGATAAAGCCCATATTTTTCCTTCCCACTTGTCCTACTAACAGGCTAGCAAAAGGTTGCCTAACTCCAGAAAAACAAAAAGAAGATCTTCCATTTTTTGAGGATTGACAATATGCTCGGTAATAGTTTTAGGTGTTTCCACATATTAACTCATTTTACTGTATCAGGAAGCCCTATTATTATCTCACTCTAGAAATGAGGAAACTGAGGCAGACAGAAGTTAGGTAACTTGCTTAAGGTCATACAACTAGTGAGTAACAGAGCTGGGATTCAAACCCACGCAGTCTGGCTTCAGATTTCTAGGTTAATCCTGTGATCTCTATTATAGCTTCTCCACTTCTGGCTGAAAAATAGGAAGAATAATGGTACCTACCTTATAGGGCTGCTGTGAGGATTAAATTATTATTATGAGTCATCTGGAGTAGGGTAATCATTTTCTGACTAGTGAACTAGTGTAGAGAATACATTTTGCAAATTAAGTTTCAGACATGATCTTCAAGCTAAAATAAATATTTCCATTTATTTTAATAAACCCAAAGTGAAGTTCTGCATAAACAAAGTGCCACAATAATGCATTTTGGTGAAAAAGACACTCTCTTAATGTACTTACATTTAATGAAACGCAAGAAGGGTCACTGTGACTTAATTTCCATAACTGACTCCTAAATGGGATCTATAGGTTCACAGCAAAGATTTCCTGAACCTAATAGCTTTTGGAATAGATTCATGCATATGAAATATGTGTGTACCCTCTTCCAAATGCCCTTTGCCCCACTTTAGTCATGTCAGTATTAGCAAACATAGTCTTAGTCACTGTTTGTCCATTAAGGAAGATTGACCCTTCATATTCCACCTCAACCCAATAGGCCATGTGGGAGAAAAGAAGTCTAGAGGAACCAATTCACTGTAATGAGCAATGTTCTCATAAACAATGTTAGGAACATGGGAGCTGTCAGAAGAGCTGTGGTGGGTTCCTGTCATCTTGTTTCATGGAAATTGATGCTGCCTAAATAAATGTTATACTCACCTCTGGTTTCTATGCTAGTCTACTCTGTAAACTCAAGGGATTAAATAGATGTAATATGCCCACATGCTGAAGAGCAAACTAGAGAATGGCTCATTTCTTAAAATCCCCATAATACCTAAGTACATACCAGAGACTTAAGTTATTCAAACTCACAAGCTAAGAAATGAATTGAATAAATAGTTTAAGCAAGCTTCTCCCTTGGGTTTGACATGTCTAAAAAAAAGGGAAAGGGACAGCAGGGGAGCAAATGTCTCCTTGTTGATTAATTAGGAGCACCTAGACAACATTCAGTGGAATTGATCAATTGTAGCCTGTAATTTTTTTCACTCTGACTTATAAATTGTCAATTAGTACCTAAAATGCCTTCTGTAACTTGTGCTTTTAGGATGTCAGGTGTTAGAATTACTTTTCAGTATAACTGACATACAACCTGACTGGGTTTCTTTGTTTATTTGTTAAATGGGGTAGGGATTTGGGTTAAATCACGGTGGGCAAACAGAATTTGTTTTTAAAATGAGAAAGAATATGGAGAGAAGAAAACTACTGATAAGAGTAATGATGCTTCTATACTTTTTTAAAAAGGAAATACAACACAAACACACAGAACTCTAATAAGAGGTACTATGTGATACATGCACAAAGAGAGCCACACAGTGCACATGCAGTTAGAGCCCTCACAGATGGATTTGGGGAGAAAGGTATATTGACCCTGGCTTTAAAAGGTGGATAGGATTTTGGAAGAAGAAAAAACAAACGTGAGTGTCTGTAAGATGGGATTGCTCAGGGAATGGCCAGTGGCTCCATTAGGTTGGAGTCAAGTGTCCATGACTGGAAGGGCAGTGAGGAGAGAGCTAGAAGGGTAGGTTGGAGTCAGGTAGCAAAATGGCTTGGATACAGAAAGGATTAAAGAGGGAGTGCCCCCATAATATTCTAAAATTTAAAAAAAAAATAAAAAATTAAAAAGAGGGAGTGAAAATCAGAGAGGAACAACCAATTAGAAGGCTATTATTATAGAAAAGTCTAGGTCAGGGAAGAAGGCTCAAACTGGGGTCAGTGGCAGTGGTGTGAAGAGGGCACAGTGGGGAGAAACATCATGGAGACAGACCTGGAGGCCAAACTGGAAAAGATATCGTAAGCCACACATAAAAGCCTAGATAATCAAGAAACACTCTTTCTCGCTGTACCAACTTCTAAAGTCTTTTCCCCAAAAGGGAGTCAATTATGATAAACCACAAAAGAGTAAATGAGAGATTAGTATGGGAAGTCACAGTTGACTGAGTCAAGGACGAAAATGAATATGCAGTCACTTCAGGGGCTTATTTGATTATGAGGAGGACATGTAGTGCTGAGGCAGGGTACCAAGTGTGGCAGCAGCAGATAGCACAGCTGGCAGCATGCTCTCAAACCTGAGATAGTACTATACACTCCTCCCAACACAGTCCCTAAGATGGCATGTACCCTCAGCCTTAGGCCATTTGCTCCAAAAAGACCCCATTTGGGCATGAGGGCTCCACTTTGAGCAGAGACAACCTTGTGACTGCATTTTACGGGCTGGGATTTTTTAAAACTATAAAACTGAAGATTGGAAAGGACTTCAATGTTCAGCTGGTAAAACCATTAGAATCCTCTCTATAAAGTTCCACCAAGTAGTCATGTAACGTGTCCTTGAACATCCCCAATCATGGGGACCTCATTCCATCTTGGGCTTGTCCTGAGTATTATTTTTCTTTTATCGACCCTTCCCTAACAATTACTGTTTCAGTAACTACTCTAGGTGCTTTATAACTTAATCTCACTTAATATTCACAACATTGAATTTGACAGATGAGGAAACTAAGGATTGAAGAAAATGACTTGTCCAAGGTCACACAGCTAGTAAGTGGCATAGCTGGGATTTGAACTCCTAAATCTATCTGACTCTGATGCTCCCTCCATTAGAACTTAGTGTAAGCCAGAATCTGTCTATAAAACCCACCCACTGACAGAGTTCCCAGTTTTTAAGACCCAACCTATCTGTTACGAATTATCCCTTAAATAAGAGAGCACTTCCTGAAGTTGGAGCTCGTAGAAGATAAAGACTTGGAAATGGCTATCAGATTTGTTGATCTAAACAACTAAGAATGCACTGGGCAGAGAAGAGAGATATCATATGTTCAAATTCCTATTCAACATCACCACTTACATGTCTAATAATCAAAGCAAATGTAAAATGTTCAAAACTAAATTCTTCTTACATTATACCATACACAAAAATCAACTCAAAATGGATCAAACACCTAAATGCAAGAAGTAAAACTTGCATTTTAATACATCAAAGAGTGCTATCAAGAAAGTGAAAAGGCAGCATACAGAATGGAAGAAAATATTTACAAATCATATATATGATAAGGGAAGATACAGAAATGGTCAATAAGCATGGGAAAAGATGCTCAACATCAATAATAATTAGGGAAATGGAAAGCAAAACCACAATGAAATACCACTTCACATCCATCAGGATGGCTATTATCAAAAAAACAGAAACTAACAAGTGTTGGTGAGCATTTGGAGAAGCTGGAACCTTTGTACATTGCTGGTGTGCATGTACAATGGTACAGCTGCTTTGGAAAACAGTATGGCTGTTCCTTAGAAAATTAAACATAGAATTACCACATGATCTAACAAATCTACTTCTGGGTATATACCCAAAAGAATTGAAAGCAGGGACTCAAAGAGATAGTTGTACATCAATGTTTATAGCAGCATTATTGAAACTTTCCAAAAGGTGAAAGCAATTCAAATGTCCATCAAATATATATATGTATGTGTGTATATATATATGAAATATTCTTTGGCCTTAAAAAGAAATGAAATTTTGATATATGCTACAACATTGATGAACTTCAAAGACATGCTAAGTGAAGTAAACCAGACACAAAAGGACAAATATTGTTAGATTCCACTTATATGATGTACCCTAACATAGTCAAATTCATAGAGAATGAAAGGAGAGTGACAGTTACTGGGGATGGAGGAGGGGTGAATAAGTACAATCAACTATGCGTAATGCCACTTAACTGCACACTTAAAAATGGTTAAAATAGTAACTTTTATGTTATAAATATTTTACTGCAATAAAAATTTTAAAAAAATTCCAAAACACCAAATCCTTGGCGTCCCACTCACCTTAACTTCTTCCTTCCAGAGTCTTTGCCAACTCAATAAATGGCAAGTCCATTATCCCAGCCGATCAGGCCTAAAATCCTGGAGTGTTTTTTTTTTTTTTTTTGGACTCTTCTTTCTTTCACATTCTGCATCCAATCTGTCAAAAGATAATCCCTGCATCCAATCTGTCAAAAGATAATCCTTTTGGCATTATCTTGAAAATATTTCCAGAATCTGACCACTTTTCACCAATTCTACTGCTACTACCCTGGTCTGAGCCTATCATCTGTCATCTGAGTTATTGCAGTAGCTTCCTAACTTGTCTTCCTGCTTCTAGTTTTGCTCTTCACAGTGGTCAGAATGATCACTCTAAAACACAAGTATGATCATGATGTCACTCCTTTTTCCAAAACCTGCCAATGTTTACATCTAACTCCATGTGAAAGTCAAAGTTCTTATAATGGTTTACACCCTACACGACCTATGCCCCCATCCCGTTTTACTCTGACATCATCTCCTATTTCTTGCCCTCTTGCTTACTCTGTTCTAGCCTTACAGACCTCTTTGCACTTTTTTGAATACATCAAGCATGCTCCAATCTTCAGGGATTTTCCCCTTGCTGCCCCCTGTCCTAGAATCTTCTTCCTCCACATGTCTGCATGACTTGCACCTGCATCTCTTTCAGGTCTCCGATCAAATGGCACCTTCACAATGAGGCCTTTCCTGACCACCTTATTTACAATAACATCCTCACCCTCCAACCATCCCCTACTCATCCAGTATTTCTATCTCCCTTCCCTACTTTATTTTTCTCCATTGCATTTATCATCATCTAACAGACCAGGTATTTTACTTATTTTGCTTGCATGTTTTCTATCTTCCCTTCCTAGGATGTAAATTCCATAATGGCAAGGATTTTTGACTGGTTTTTGTTTTTTCCATTGTTATGTCCCATTTCTCCTAAAAGTACCTTGCACAAATAGGTATTCAATAAATATTTGATGAATGAATGAATGATGACTTTCTGGATAGCGGAGTGGAGAGGTAGAAGGAAATGGCATAGATGACTTCTAGGTTACCATCAGGTCACAACCGAATATCCATTCACAGAGATTAAGAACAGCCAAAAAGGAGGAAATATTCAGGGGACTAGGATAAAACAAACACTTTAGATTCAAGCTACCTATAAAACATGCAGGAAGAGTTGTTTATAGACTTTTATAATAATTGTACAGACACTGACAGGAATGCAGGAGAACAGTGTATTTGTTAGGATAGGCTAGGCTTTGCTGAAATGATAAAGAAATTTCCAAATCTCAGCAGCTTAGCGTAACAAAGCTTTATTTCTAGCTTACATGAGGTCAGATGCATGTCCATAGCTCCACCTGAGGACTCAGGGGTCTAGGTTCCCTCCCATCTTTGATGTTATAATCTCAGCATGTGGCTTTTAGGGTTACCAGGGCAAAGAAAGAGAGTGCTTGAAGATCACGCACTGGGTATCAAATGTCTCATTCGGGAAATAGTATAGGCCACTTATGATTGCATTTCTTTGTTTATAACTAGTCACATGATTGCAATAAATTTAAAAGAGCCTGGGGAATATGGGGAGCATCTGGAATACCACTGACAATGCCTTAGAGATCACGAAGTAAAGGGATGTTTTGGAGTGATTTTGAGAAGTACAGGGACTAGAGTTGCTGACAGGATTAAATGCCTTATTATGAATTATTTCTATTACCACAAATGTAGAGTATATTGATATAAGTCCATATAAGAGAAAAGCCCTTGATCAGGGAGAACTTAACTTGAGGGAGGAGCAGACAGAACATGGTTAAGGACACAGGTACAATCATTAGGAGCCTAGGGGGGTAGGGTAGAAGCTTGGAGGAACAGTGAAAGACTAGTGCAGGCCCTCTGATGCTCAGAAAAGAGTCACATTAAAAAGGAGCCCTTTTCACCAACGGTACCACATATGGCCATTTGGGCTGCACCCTGCAAAACTCCAGGGATTATTATTCACCATTTGTACAGAACCCCTGTTTCTCATCCCCTGGGAACAGGAGCAGGGGCAAGGGTGCCCAGAGGCCAGCCATCAGTAGCCCCACAGAAAGATAGAGTAGCTGGTGGCACCTAAGACTCAAATCCATTAGTGTACTAAAACCATCTCCCTGACAAGAGTCTCTGCTTCCTGTACCTATCCCCCTCTGTTTCACTGAGCTTCTGAAGAAGGTTCCTTTTGTAAATATCAGCCCCACTTGCCTGCATTCAGGGAAACAATTAGATAAATAAAAAAGTTCGTTCCACAACTAGACCAAGAGAGCTGCGGACCCCTGGTGGCTAGAAGTGATAGTGACAGCAGCCCTTCCAGATGAAGATTATGAGAAACCTGATCAGGCTGAGGGAATGATGGAAGACACAGAGCCAGGAAGTTGGGACAGATAAGGATTTCCTTCTGTTAGGGCTGTTCTGTTAACAAACAGGAATTATTATCACTTCCATATTCTAGATGAGAAAACTGATATTCAGAGGTTGTAACACTAGATCTTCAGATTTGTAGTCAAATGCCTTTTTAGTATCCTATGCTCCAGCAGCAAGTCCCTTGGGTAAAAACCTTAGAGCTAGTGGAGCATTTTCCCTGCTCCTGCCCTTTCATAGTAAGGGAGGAAGAAATTGCTAGAAGATGCCATAGATGTTAAAAGGCAGGTTTCTGCAGGTTTGGGGGAGAAAGCTGTAGCATATACAAATTGTGAATGCCTAGCAAAAGTGAAGAGAAATCCTGCAAAATCAGAATAAAAAATCCAGGAAGCCCTCCCTTTGTGCCACTTGGTCAAAATTGTTGGTGATATATTGCATATGAAGGCAGGCTAATATCTTCACTGTTGGACAGCTTTCTGATTAGCTTGGCCTCGGGCAATAGAGAAGGAGTTCCTGTTCTCCCAATATCTTTTCTTGGAGAAACAGTTTTCTGTGGTGATAATGGGGATCTTTATGGCTACATGAGATATTTGTACCTCAAATATTTAATAGAATAAATGCTAGGCTAGACATATTAATATTTTTGAGCAAAAACATTGAAATCCTTCTTATAAGGCTTTACAGATAGCTGATTTTGGCTTAGATTGTTGTCAAGAAATTTCAGAGATTCGGGGGACCACAGAATCATTGAAAAACATCCTATATGGAGCAGAATTTCCTATATCATACTACTGACAAGTGACCATTCAGTCTCTGTATGAAAAGCTATAGTAATAAGCAAAAATCTCACTCCCTCGAAAGACAGGCCATTGCATTTTTAGCTCTATTACAAATATGAACCTCTACAGGAATGGTATGCTAGCCAAGCATAGAGAGTCTGGTGAGTCAAGCCTGAAGGTTGTAATGAGACACCCTGGGAAACACAAAATTATCCATTTTATATACTTTTCCTTAGAAATAGTATGAAATCTGGGTGGTAATCAAGTAAGCAGAAGGAACAATTTCTACAAAGATTTATTTTTATTCAGCATTCTCTTAGAAAGTCACATAAAAGCACATTTCTCCATCCTAAGGGCTCAGCTGCAACAACCATTTTATTCCTAAGGAAAATATTCCCCTCTTTCAAGGCCTATGAGCTGAGGGATATATACAAATTAAACAATGGCCTTCCATGTATGACAAAGACAATTGGGAATGGCTCCTAGGAGCCAGGGTGCTCCAAAAAATTGACTTGTTAACAAATATATTTTAGTAACTAGGAATGAAATGGATAACATCTTTATAAAATAGTCTTTCATGGAAATTTTGAGTAAAGGGCAGTTTAAAGGCCTGAGTCTAAAGGCTTGTCCCCTTGTCCCAATTCATTCTGTTCCTGCCCAAGGTCATTACCTCTAATTTGGATCACTATCATAGCCTTCTTTATTTCCAGTTTTCTGTACTTTCACTATAATATGTGTAAGAGACGATTTCTTTTCATCCATCCTGCCTAGGATCCATTGGCCTTCTAGAATCTGTGGATTAGTTAGTGCTTTTCATTTGTTCTAGAAAATTTTTGACCATTATCTTCCCCATTTCCTCAGAGTCTTCTTAAATTAAATGTATGTTATATCTCATTTCTATTCATTGTGTCTCTTATCCTATCTTTTCTTTTTTTCATATAATTTGCTTTTCCTGGAAGAATTCTGGATGATTTCTTCTGACCTATCTTTCATTTCAATAATTCCCTTTTAAGTCTATTTTTCTCCATTGCAGTTATCATCATCTAACATTTGTGTTTGGCCATCTATTAAATGTATCTATGAAACTTTCAGTTTTCATATTTTTCAGTTCTAGAAGTTCTATTTGATTATTTTTCAAATTGCTATCTCTTTTTTATGGTTTTATGTCCTCGAAGAGAGGCATATACACACACAAAAAAATATATGTGTGTGTGTATATATATATATGTATTTTATGTGTAGGTGTGTGTGTGTGTATATATATATATATATATATATATATATTTCTTTTTGAGACAGGGTCTTGCACTGCTGCCCCAGCTAGAGTGTAGTGGCATCATCATAGCTCACAGCAACCTCAAACTCCTGGATTCAAGTGATCCTCCTGCCTTAGCCTCCTGAGTAGCAGGGACTACAGGCATGTGGTGCCACCATGCCTAGATAATTTTTCTATTTTTTTGTAGAGATGGGGTCTCACTATGTAGCTCAGGCTGGTCTCAAACTCCTGGCCTGAAGTGATCTTCCCAGCTGGGCCTCCCAAAATGCCGGGATTATAAGCATGAGACATCGTGCCTGGCTCCCTGAAGATATTTTGAAGCTGATCTTTAATTTTTGAACTATAGGAAACCACAGTGATTAGAATCTGTGTCTCATAATTCTGGTACCTGAAGTCTTTGCTAATTTGTTTTCATTGTCTATTTTTTCTCCTGGTTGTCACTTAAAATGCATTTTTTCCTTGTGTGCCTAGTTATCTTTGACTATGTACTATTATTGAAAAATTATTTTAAGACTGATTTCGGGCCCAGAGAGACAGAACCTTCCTGCAGAGAGTATTTGCATTTGCTTTTGACGAATGCCTGGGGATTCTACCTGTCAAAGAATTCAAGTTCAGGGCCTGAGGCTCTTTGAACCACCCAGGTGATGGGTAGCTAGGCTGTGAGTCCATGCAAGTGCTGGTTACTTCTGGTTTACCATTATTCCAAAGGGGTAGCCACTCAGAGTCTTAGCTGAAACTGGATGAAGTACTTATTAAATCCCCTACTCGTTTGCGCCCTAGCCTTCAATTTTTATCCCCTTTGCCCATGTGGCCACCAAAACCATAGCTCGGATTCACAAGTCTTTTTTTCTGGATTCAGCAAATGCTCTCAGGCACAAATCGATTTGGGTGATGGGCTTTCCTATCTCTGTTCTTGTCTTCTAGATTTTGTCTCATCACTTCTTAGCTCTTAATAAACATAATTTCTTTTCATATTTCATCTAGTTTTTTTAGTTGTCATCATTGGAATGGTTAGCCCAAATTACCTAGCTTGCCACTGCCAGAAGCAGAGGTGTTTAACACTCTCTAACTGCTGGCTTTGTCCCTAGTCTCTCTTCCTTCCAATCTCTCCTTCATAAAGTAACTGAATATTTCTTCCTAAGGCACCACTCTGTGTCATTCCCCTGCACAAATCCTTCAAAAGCTTATTGTTGACTCTAACATAGAAATAAACACAATAGTTTTGATAATCAGGCCCCCAAAAGTTACTTTGTTTCATTTATTCACTCAACAAGTATTTATTGTGTACTGAGTATGTGGCCCTCACTCGGCCAGATGCTGCCAATTCTCTTGCTTCTTAACTTCTTTTTCACTTTCCAAGTTGCCTTATGCTCCAGGCAAACTGGAACATAATCACGTGCTGCATAAAGACATTTCAGTGAATGATGGACTACATACACAACAGTGGTCCTGTAAGATTATAATGGAGCTGAAAAATTCCTATAGCCTAGAATTTACTATATTATACTCTTTATGGTTATTTTAAAGTGTACTCCTTCTACTTATAAAAAATAGCTGTAAAACAGCCTCAGGCAGGTCCTTCAGGAGGTATTCCAGAAGAAGGCATTATTATCATAGGAGATGACAGCTCCATGTGTGTTATTGCCCACGAGATAGTGAGATGGGTGATCCCAACCCTATGTAGGCCTAGGCTATTGTGTGTGCTTGTGTCTTAGTTTTTAACAAAAAAGTTTAAAAAGAAAAAAATTAAATAGGAAAAAGCTTATAGAATAAGGATATAAAGAAAGAAAATATTTTTTACAGCTTTACAATGTGTTTAAGCTAAGTGTTATTACAAAAGAGTCAAAAAGCAAAAAAATTAAAAGTTTATGAAGTGAAAAAGTTACAGTAAGCAAAATTAATTTATTGAAGAAAGAAATTTTGTAAATCTACTGTAGCCTAAGTGTACAGTGTTTATAAAGTCTACAGTGCACAGTAACATCTTAGGCCTTCACATTCACTCCCCACTCACTGACTTACCCAGAGCAACCTCCAACCCTGCAAGCTCCAGTCATAGTAAGTGCTCTATACAGGTTTACCAGTTTTATTTTTTATACTGTATTGTTACTGTACCTTTTCTATGTTTATATATGTTTAGATACACAAACACTACTTACTGTTGTGTTACAATTGCCTATAGTATTCAGTATAGTCACACGCTGCACAGGTTTGTAGCCTAGGAGCAATAGTCTAAACCACATAGCCTAGGTGCGTAGGCTATACCATCTAGGTTTGTGTAAGTACACTTTATGCCCACAATGAAGAATTTGCACAACTCATTTCTTAGAACATATCCCTGTCAATGACACATGATTGTACTCACTGTTGTGTGGCAGAGCTAGGTCAGAACACAGAACTCATTCCTATGTCAGTCCTCTTTTCCCTATACCATGATCCCATATTCAGGTTTAAGTCCATTCAATCTAGATATTTTTAGATATTCTAATAAATTAACTAGACAAAAGCTCAACAAGTACAAATTATAGTGGCATTTGCATATTTCTTGTTGCCTTTGGGCCACTTGCCATGTGAGTCTGGGATGTAAGCTCTGGAAGTGAATTCCTCATGCCATCAAGTTTTTGGCAATCTCTATAGTCATAAAGGCACCTAGGAACAAAACTTCAGGCTTCAGGCTTGCTTTCCCTGACAAATGAGGGGCTGATTGTGAAATTGATTCCAGAGTGCTGGGAACAACCTGCTTCCAACCAAACAAATCTACTCCCACCTGCTGGTGATTGCCTGAAATACCAGTCAAAGGCAACTTTCAATTGAAAACAATCAGGGAAGTAGGCAAACCTGAAAACAGAGTTTTAGTTTTGGTCTCTGCCACTACAAAACCTTGGGCAAATTCCTCTTCCTTGTTTAGACCTCAGTTTCCTCACATGTACAATTCAGGTGCTTGGACAAAATGACCTGAAATGGCCTTTACATGGTTGACAAGCAAGGATTATCTCTACAAGGATGCCTGGGTGACCAAGGACATGGGATGCACAGCAGTAGGGGTGGGTTCATCTGACCCACCCCTGTATGCGATGGTTAGTGATATATGGTTCCTTCCACCTTTTTTTCCTTTTCTTTCACCCATGTGGGAAGGAAGCATTTGCTGCAATGGAAGACAAAAGAGGGGGAGAAAGGAAAAGGGAAAAGAAGGTGTGACGGTGTTCTACTGTTTAAAATAAGGCAGGGAACTCTTAGAAATTTTTTTTTAAAATGTGTGATTCTAAATTGGTAAAAACAATAAATAAATAAAGACAAGGAAGGTGGTATGGTTTGTATATTTGACCCCTCCAAATCTCATTTTGAAATGTGTTCCCCAATGTTGGAGATGGGACTTAATGAGAGGTGTTTGGATCTTGGGGGCAAATCTCTCTGTACAGCCTATAGAGCCGTGAGCTAAATAGACCTCTTTTCTTTATAAAGAAAATCTTCCTTTACAAAAACACAAACAGGCTAAGACATGTGTGTGTGTTGGGGGGAGGTCAGTCAAGAGTTAGAATTCTTAGCTGTGTGAAACACTCACCCATTTCCAGGAGTTCCGGGAACTGAACCTTTGCAGTATGCCAGTCACAAGCAGTCCTAACTCATTTCACCAAATACTGAAAGGGGAAGAACAGAATGTTTCTGTTTGAATATTCTAGTTAACCAAGAAGAACTTGAAATCCATTTTGATTTCAACACTTCTAAATGGCATGCCTTAGGAGGTCCAGTGCCAGTGAACAAAACTGAGCTCTGTTTGTTCATTGCCCATCTGGCTCACGGGCTCTGAAGAAGCCTCTTTCTGAACTCACTTTATCACGGACCTGAGATAGGAAAGATGAAGGGGAGTGAGTGGAGGCATATCCTTATCCTCTGAGATCCTTCTGTTCCACAGGATAGTGGAAAGAATAGGAGGCTTCTAGTCAAAATGCCAGTCTTTTCCACGTGATGGGGACAGAATACTGGAGCATCAGAAGGGCCTGCTTTCCAGGGTCTAACTCCCTTGAAGATCAGACACAATAACATTTGCCTTCTTTTCTCCTTCTGTGGCATCAGCCAAGAACCCTCACTTCACTTCTGCATCTCCTAGCTATGGGACAGAGTCACATCTTGGGGTGATCTCAGTTGGTGAAGCTATCCTTCCAGTTCTCTGAATTATGTCCTGGGGACTCAAACTTGGGGCAAAGAGCACTCTTGGAAATTTAAATTTTCAAGCAATTCTTGGGTTCCTGGATCCCAATTTCTGTCCTGATAGAGGAGTACTCCTGCTGGGGCCAAAGCCCTGTCATAAGCCCATGGGTGATTCTCCTCCACCCCACTCAGAGGGAAGGCACTCAGGTTTACTAGAGGCTCAAGGATCTGGGAATAACTAGCAGTCGCGTACCTTATGATCTCCAAAGGTGTCCAGGTCTGTCAGAATGCAGATTCAGCCATGGCAATCAAGTCACTACATTCCCTCCTCCAGAAGTAGAAAACTCTGGGGCACACGCTGTTCCAAGAGAAAAAGCACACTTTGCATTTTTGCAAAGGCACAGGGCAGAGTACCCCTAGCCACAGTTGGAGCTGGCCCTGGGAGGACGGCAGAAGTCCGAAGGAGGAGGGGCCTAGCAGCAGACAGACTGAGGGTGAAGGTAGGATTCCGAGTCTTTTTTTTTTTTTTTTTTTTTTAGACAGAGTCTCAATGTGTTGCCCGGGCTAGAGTTAGTGCCGTGGTGTCAGCCAAGCTCACAGCAACCAAAAAAACCAGGGCAAAAGCAAAACATCATTCCTCAGCCTCACAAGTAGCTTGGA
>CAUYRT010101207.1:0-38913 GCA_963574885.1 Lepilemur ruficaudatus | reverse complement strand
ACTTTCCATAGAAGTTCTATTTAATTTGCTGTCCCAGCAGTGTATGAGTGTTCCTTTCTCTCTGAATCTTCACCAGCATCTGTTATTTTGGGCCTTTCTGATAAAAGCCCTTCTCACTGGAGTTAGGCGATATCTCATTGTCATTCTGATTTGCATTTCCCTAATGATTAGAGATAATGAACATTTTTTTATGTGTTTGCTGACAGGAGAGTTTTAATAAAAAGCTAGTGGCCCAACATAGAGTTCAAATAATATGAAAAGGTCTTTGTCTCTCCACATCCATATCAGTGGAATTATAAAGGTAGAAGCAGATTACAGTGGGATTGAAGAATAAATGGGAGGAAGAAAGTGAAATGAATACACTTTCAAGAAAAGTAGAGCATCTACTTTCAAGAAAAGTAGATATAAAGGAAACACAAGGATATTGGGGCTATTATGGAGTGATGCAGGATAAATTTTAAGAGCTATTCAAACATATTTGGGGCATAGGGAAAGGAGCCATAGGAAGAGAAGTTAAAATTGAAATGAAGGGCTAAGTCATAGGTAAAGAGTAAAGGTAAAGAGGCTAAAGAGTAGATGTAGTGAAATTCCTAACTGGGTGAGTGAATAAGATAGCTTAAACAGGGAGGCAGAGGTTAGAAGCAGAATATGGACATAGATAAGCACAGACTGCTGGAAGTCAGGGAATTTTTTTGAGGAGAAGTCACGGAATTCCAAGATTAAGGTTCAGAATAGATTGTCTATATGATTGTTGAATTCTCTAAAAGTGATTATAGGATTTTGGGTGGAGAGGGACAGAAGGACCATAAAGAACGGAATGCGTGACGTTGTTAAGAGAGCAGAGAGGAAGACAGCCTGTGTCACCACAGCCTGCACAGAGAGGGACAAATGGCCTCAGAGGGGCTGCTGGGATGTCGGAAGCCAAAAGGTAGCTTGACAAAATCATCTGAAGTCTAATCCTTTGAACACTTTTGAAATATTTAATAAATAGTTTTATCATCAACAGCTAATGATGCTGGGGTTTATTTAAACTTATTCCTGAAGCCAGAGAAATCATAGGCTCTTCTTTTAAAAGACCCTGATATTAAATATAAAGTATTTTTTAGAAGTCATCCCCGTGGTTAATCTACTTGTTATATCTGTTTCCAATACAACTGAAGAGTCTGTCAGCATACTTGATAGGGATCAATCATATCTGTTTTATTTATGTGAAACTGGCAAAATACTTCTCTGCTAAGTGTTTGCTTATCACATAATTTCCTTTAGTTTCACAGTGGAGTGAGAAAAGCCCTTGACTAGGAATCAGAAAGCCTGGATTCTGCAGCTGGCTCTTTTTTTGAATAAACTCTATGATCTTTATTAATAGGCTCCATTTCCTGCCCTGTGTGATGAGAGCACTGCAATAGATGATTTTTAAAGCCTCTTCTACCCATCCTCTTCTAAAATCATTCAGTTCTTTATAATATTTAAGCGTGAGGTCAGTACAAAATACTAGCAGTTTTACCTTTAAGGGTATATTTCATTAAATGCAGGATACACATTTCTGAAAATCAGCAGTAAGCCGTATTTATGTGGTTTGATTTATATTTAAATATATATTTGAGTTTATTCTTCAAAGAATAACTGAATCCTTTTAAAAATATATTATTCTATAATTTTAATGATTTCTTTATCATGTATAATTTAAAATGTAAACCTTCAGTTATTAAGTATTTTTAAAACCACAACTCCATATATTTGTCTTTATATAACTTTAGAAAAGATATAATGAATATGATTAAAAGAAAAACAAATCCAATGATAAAGAAGAAAATAGTAAGAAAGTGGCCAGGCATGGCGGCTCACACCTGTTATCCTAGCACTCTGGGAGCCTGCGGTAGAAGGATCGTTTGGGGCCAGGTGTTCAAGAGCAGCCTGAGCAACAGTGAGACCCCATCTCTACAAAAATAGAAAAATTAGCCGGGTGTGGTAGCACGTGCCTGTAGTCCCAGCTACTCAGGAAGCCAAGGCAGGAGGATCACTTGAGCCCAGAAGTTTGAGGTTACAGTGAGCTGTGATGAGGCCACTGCACTCCAGCGTTTGAAACTCTATCTCAAAAAGAAAAAGAAAAAAGAAAAAAGAAAAGAAAATAGTAAGAAAGTAATTAATCACTTTAAATGAATTTATGACTTCAGGATATTAACAGAATTTGTAGGTTTGATTGAAGAACCAATCATTATGGAGGCATTAGAGAGAAAGTGAGATATGTCAGAAGGCTAGATGAGGGAAAAGTATTGGGAAATTTTGTAGTTGTTTGACTTTGTTAACAAAGATGTGATGAAGACTTGGGGAAAAATTCAAGTCTGCCTCAATCCTGTGAGTAAGCAAATAAGATCTAAATTTTTAAAAAATATATTTATATTCTGATAAATTAAAATGTATATTATAAACCCTAGAAAACCCTGTAAGAAAATAACTAAATATATATAGAGTTTAAAAATCACTAAAGGAATTATTATGTTACACTAGAAAATATTCCCTTAATGCAAAAAAAAAAGTAATAAGGGAGGAATAGATGAAAGAAAAAAGTGTGCAAGATATAGAAAAAAATGGCAGATGTAAATCCAGCAACATCAGTAATAACATTAAATATAAATGGATTAAACAATCCAACTAAAAACCAGAGACTATCAATATCCAACTGTATGCTGTCTGTATACGTATACTTTTAATTATGCGGTTTAACCCAGTTTAGGTTCAAAGATACAGATAGGTTGAAAATAAAAAGATTAAAAAAAAAAAGATATTCCATATAAACAGAAACCATAAAAGAAACTGATTACACTAATATCAAAGTAGACTTTTACAGTAAAAAAAAGTCACTAGATATAAAGAAGGACATTTTATAATGATAAAAGACTAATCCGTAGGAAGACATAACAATTATAAATGCAGGTGCGCCTAACATCAAAGCTCAACGTACATAAAGCAAAAACTGACAGAATTGAAGGGAGAAATATTCAGTTCTTCAATAACAATTGGAGAATTCAACATCCCACTTTGAATAATGAATAGAATTACTAGGCAGAAGATTAACAAGTACAGATGCTCCTTGATTTATTATAGGGTTACATCCACACAATGTTATCATGAGTTGAAAATATCATTAAGTCAAAACATACTTTCAACTTGCAATGTTTTCAACTTATGATGGATTTTCAACTCAAGATGTAACCCCATCATTAAGTTGAGGAACATAATGAATGTGTATTGCTTTCACACCATTGTAAAGTTGAAAAATTGTAAGTCAGGCCATCGTAAATTGGGCGCCATCTGTATCTAGAAAACTCAGACCACACTATAAACCAACCAGACCTAATACACAACTGTAGAACATTGCCCCCAACAACAGCAAAATTCTTTAGAGCACATGGAACATTTTTCAGGATAAACCATATGTCAGGCCATAAAACAAGCCTTGTTAAATTAAAAAGGATTGAAACAATACAAAGAATTTTCTCTGAAACAATGGAATTGAAAATCAATCTACAGGTGACACAAGAATTAGCAAATACTTTGAATGATAAGCAAGATTCATAAATGATATAGAAACCGTGTCATGTGGCTTGAAAGAACTGAGGCTAATTTAGCCTACTACAGAGACTAATTTGGATGGTGGAGATAGGAATGGGGTAGGATATAATAGTTTCCTACAAAAAGCTTGTTGTTTATAACAAGGAATATACTTATAAGTGATCTTCCAAACAACATAAGTAAGACCAATAGATGTAGAAGTTACAACACAAAATAAGGAAGAATATTCTAACAGTACTTTTCAATAAAATACAGGCAGTATTGTCCCTCCTTCCCTCTCCCCCTCCGTCTCTCCCTTTTCTTTCTTTCTTTCTTTCTTTCTTTCTTTCTTTCTTTCTTTCTCTCTCTCTCTCTCTCTCTCTCTCTCTCTCTCTCTCTTTCTTTCTTTCTTTCCTTCTTTCTTTCTTTGTCTTTCTCATTGCTTCCTTCCTGCCTTCCATCCATCCTTCCTTCCTTTCTTTCTTTCCTTCCTTCCTTCTTTCTCTTTCTTTCTTTCTTGGTTTCTTTCTTTCTTTCCTTCTTCCTTTCTTCTCTTTCTTTCTTTTGTATTGCTATGTTGCCCAGGTGGGGAATGAATTCCTGGGCTCAAGCAATCCTTCCACTTTATCCTCTAGAGTACCTGGGCCTACAGGCGCACACCACTGTGCCAGCTATACTTTCATATATTGTGTCCCTTAAAATGTATTTTTAACATCCCATGTAGGAAAGAAAAACAATAATTTACAATACTGTTTTAAAGAGGGTTCCATTCCCAGAAAGCTAAAAAAAATTATAAAATACACAATCTCCGCAAAATGTCTTTTCTCAAAAAATCAAGGAGAAGCCTCAGTAACAGGAGCAGCTTGGAGCTAGAGCTTAGAACCCGAGTCAGCCATCTCATGCTTTTCTCAACATAATAATTCCCCCCCACCCCGCACCAACAAATTTAACAAACCTCTGAATAAGTTCTTGTGCAACTTCCTTATGGTTTGGAACTTTTTCTTAACTTTATCTAACCATGCCTTAATTGCCTGAATTTCTAGAGAATCATAGAGCAACTGTTTCTCCTAAGTCTATGTTCCAATCATATAAACTATGAATTATTCAAATAGCAAATTCAGATATTTAGATATGTTAAAATAGAATCTGCCAAAATGCGGATTTTACAAAAATTAAGGATATGATCACCAGTCCAAGGTTACCTCCTGTGGATTATCTCATAAGTTATGAACAGCGCCACTTAAAGTGATCCACTCAGAGACTGAAGAACCTTATGTGGGGGAAACTAAGGAAGTGCTTATACTGTGTACAATTTTATATGCACACAAAAATGGGCTGAAAAATGTAAATGTATTTTGCCAGATGTTCTTAAGCTCTGTTTTTCTCTGCATTAAGACAGTGTTTTTATTACTAGAGAGTGGAGTTTTCAAAAAAGATTTCAATAAGAAAAATTGTTTCATTTGCTGTTAACGTATGCTCCCAGAATGTAAATTATACTGTGGAAGTAAGTTAGGCATACTCTTTTATACCCTGGAAGACCATTTATCATATTATTTTTCCAGGAAACTAATTGATATTTTTATTTTCTTTAAAAAAGAACATGATTATATTTCAATACATAACGTATATAGATTCCAGAAATAAAACACCACAATAAAATAAGCAATAAAAACATGGTATTTCATTTGCAGTACTTGATATAAAGTTAATATCCTTAATCATAAATGAGCTCTTAGAAGTCAGTAACAAACGAATATTACAAGGGAAGTGAAAATAAAAGAAACAGAGGAAAAATGAAATAACACAAGTAACTAACAAGGCTCTATGAAGATGATGTAGCTTAACAGTAATAGATGAAAAAAGCAATTTATTTGTAATATTACATTAGCAGCGATTAAAAATACTAACATCTAATGTTTGCAGAGTTTCAGGAAGTAGGGAACACTCAAACACTGGGGAAACTTACTCCAGTTATGGGAAATTTACCCAAAATGTAGATTTTTGGATATACTTTGCCCCAGCAGTTCCAATCCACAGCAATTATTCTATCAAAGTTGTTGGATAGATTCAAATTTATATAAGCACATTCGCTGTATAGAAAATCTGTAGCTAATATATCATCCCCTCAAAACTACTTCTATATCAATTTTTTTATTAAAAAAATAGATTGGGGAGTAGAATTAGAAAGAAAAAAGGCACAAAATTCTATGTCCTTTGAATTCTTGAAAAAGATTGTTAATGATTCAGTTTTAAATTTACCCTCCAATGAATGAAAATTATAACTATATGCACTTCATACTTATGAAAGCACTGAGATGAAGCCCTTTTAATTCCACTATCCTGAGTCCCTTTTTGCAATGTCTCAGTCATTCCAGTTCCTGAGATTTAGCTCAATGGCAGCAGTGAAAACAATCATCATGCTTAATTAAAATTCACTTCGGTGGTACTCTTTAGGTCACTTTCCAAAAATGAGTTTTCTCAGTCTAGTTTTTTTGATCTGCGAGGAGTATCCACTGCAGCACATGTGAATGAGGAGTCTCTGTACGTTATGAAGACTATGTTTTGGCTTTGGTGAAGCTGGTGGTAGAAATAAAGGCTACGTTCCTTTTTGGTCATCACAGTCATACTGGCAAGGCAATGAAGATCACTTGGATGAGAATACAGCAACAGATCATTCATTCACTGATGGCAGATATCATTCTTGGGATTAAAAACAAAGATGACAAAAGTGTCCCTTCTTGGAAATGTCACCACCAATGGTTTGTAGTTAAGACATATAAATTAAGGGACTTCATAGGAAGGGGGAAGGTCCTGATGATGTCATCTGTACTCAGGTTAGCTGCAAATGTCTCTCTCTCATCCTGATCGCCTCAAATTCCGCCTTCTGCCTCCTTTCCTTGGGTAATCCAATACTCTCTCTTTCACTGTAAGACTCTGCTGCGCTGGTGTCTAAATCACATGCTCTTCTTGAGAGCATTCAGAAACCATTCATATGGCCACTGGGAATAAAAAAGTTGGATACACCAGGCTGGTGATCCCACAGTGTTTACAAGCAAAGATGAGGACAGGCACAAATTGGTTTCATCTTTAAAATTTCCTTTGTTGTTTAAATGTTCATTTTTGAAATACCTTTTTAAAATTTAAAATGCAGAAAGTAGAAGCAGTCCTTCTATTCTCATTTCTCTATAGAGGACTGCTAAAACTTTGCCATGTTCTTCCAGACAATTTTCTTTTCATATAAATCATATATTCATTCTAGATTTTGTCTTGTGACAATACAAAAATATGTACATATACAGACTTTAATTTTTACTCATGTGTAAAAAAATTTCAAATAGAATGTGAAAATAATCACCATTCTCATAACACCAAGAACTATTAACTGTCAGAATTATGTCATTCCCTATGTATAATTCACATTTTTATAATTAACCATTAACATTTCAGTTAGAAAAACTAGAGGCAAATGCATACGCCTTTGTAAACAGGCAGTTAGTTGATGTTTATAGAAAAATGACAATTTTAAATATCAATTTAAAAGGCTACAAAACACTTTCATAGCAGTATATTTTTTCAGCATTTGAATTACGTTCATGTTGCACTAATTGATATCCCCAGAGTGCTGGCATCCAGATTGTCTGGTTTACCTATAAGAGATTAATTTGCATATCAGGAAGATCTGTGTAAATCCGAGGACAGCGTCTTCCATTCATTTCTCTGTTTTATAACTATGACCCATCAATCTAGATAGCACTCGCAAGTACAGAAATGAGGAAGATACAGCATATTATCTCTTTTAATGACGGGAAAAATTAAAAATCTAAAATCTTAGAGGTATCCGGGAGACTTCAGATTATCTGTTTATAATCTTTTCTAATACATGTAACCAAATGTATGCCTTTCCATTAATTTTCTACTGAATGTTTAAAGAGAGGTCTATTTATAATAAAATCCACTAGAAATGAATATTGATGTTTATGACTTACTAAACTTTCTTTGTAAGACTGGCTATTATGCTTTACCTCGAATGTGTTGGTTTTTTTTTTTTTTACTTTTTTCCAAACACAATTGGTCTCATATAAGCAAAGTTATTTAATGATTTATAACATTGGAGATCAATTTTGATTTATACAAAAGCTCTATTCTTTAAAGGTCATATAAATCAAATTTCATAAAGGAAATACATTTGAGATGCTTAGTAGATGTTTTCCTGGGCATGAAGAATTACTTGCTTACAAGGATATTTTACTGTTTATGTATGAGTTAGATACTTAACCTGTAACATTTGTCTTCCAAAGAAAGTTCTCCCTGGATTGAAATATTTTCATTCCTAATTTTGTCTTTTATGTGTCCAATAAGAATTACCAGCATATCTTTCATGGGATGTGGCACATAATTGATAATTACTGTGCTGTTTCTTCCTCCCCAGGCAAGTGGGTTACTATCTAGTACGCAGAGAAAAGGGGCCAAAGGCAGGAGCCCTCTGGTATTGATGCCTAGTGGAGTAAGCCACAGTGACACATCGCTACTCTACCACATGAAGACATCACTATTTATTTATTTTAGAGACGATTATAGCAAGATTAGATGAAGAAACACTATGCTTAAAGCATTAGGAGAGTGGGGATTACACTTAACATTTTATGAAAATCTTCATCAGGATAATTTGAAGAAAAGTGCCCCAATCTCTTTAATAAATTATACTTTCTCCTTGACTATTTAACCAATGCAAATGGACCCCAAAGATATTTTTGCTTCTATCTGAATCTTCTTAAAATTTATATTTAAGAATACTAAAATCATATTTTTCCATCGCCTGCATTAAATGTTTAGTTCATGGCTGTACTTTAATTAAATGTTATCTGTCTTTCACCAATGGAAATATAGTGTACCAAATGCTCCGTTAATTTTTTTCTCCTAATACCTTATAGTCGGCCATACCTGGTACAAGCCACGTATACTCTTCTGATATTATTGATGAGTTGTTCATGACCTTTGGTTGAGATTTGTCTGGTGGTGGTGTTCAAATAAAGAGTACTTAGTGGAATCTGTGTGACCACACAAACTGAAGGGTAGGTGTTATTCCAGGCCTTGGATCTGTAACCCAAGTTAATCATAATCACTTATAGAAGAAAACAGTTCTGCCATAGCAAGCAGTTTTGGGTTTTCTTTTTCCAAATGAGAGAAAATTGATGTAATGCTCTTTACATTGCTTTTTACAGAAAAGCGTAAGATCTGTTTACCTGGTTGAAATTCAAATTGTTTTATTATGGTGTCAATTCTTTGGTTTTGGCAGCACTTCTAAAGTGTCTATTCACAAAAAGACTCCCATAGTGAATGAATGCTAGTGTTGACACCACCTAACAAGCAGGGATTATGTGTTTACAGAAGAAGTAATATGATAGGTCGAGTATAAGAGGCACTTCTCAGGAGCACTTCAGCACATAATGAGTGACTGACTCGCAAGTGCGGAGCTGCCACTCTCGGGCTTCCAGTCCGTGCTGATGCCTGCCTCTCCTCTCCAAAGCTCTCTTGATCATGTTCAGCTGCTCTGTTCTCATGTGGGGAATAATAGTAGAGTAAAGCTGCTTTTCTGTCTCATTTTTCTTGCTAATTTACACATTCAAGCCATTTTTTTGTTTGCTACCCTTATTTGCTATTCCCTTTTGTCAAGGCACTGTTCTCTTTTCTGCCCCGGGCGTAAGAACTAATTTGAGCTTCTATAATTACTTCATGTTTTACACCTGTCTGCATATCACGCACCCCCTTGTCTCTGTACTTAAGCTGTATATTTCCTTGCGGAGAAGCTAGTTTTCATATACAAGGACTCCTAAGTTTCTCCCCTCAGACTCCCTACAGAAGAAACACAATTAAACTGTTGCGATATCCTCAGCAATGCGGCTGACCTTTGCAGTTCATGGAGGACAAATGAACGCTGTCTGCTCAGACAGTTTGTGTTAAGACATTGTTGGGCAGAGAGCCTGAGCTTTGTTCCTTGTGAATGAGGCAATGGTTGTAGTCATTTTAAAATCATTAAGACTCTGAATGCACAGTCTCATTCCGCAGTGTTTGCTCTACAGCTGCTCTTCTGCTTTAATAGCAGCTTATTAAATTTGGGTCAAGCGTACTCTGAAGAGTATCACAATGAAGAAACTGTTCTAAAAGTTACCTGTTTAAAAAAGGCAATTGATTAGATTTTTAACTTAAGTGACAGCTGCAATTCATTGCCTATTCTTTGTGATGTCCTGCAGCCCAAGCAGCCTTTTGTAATTTGGGCTTCATTTTGTAAGAGCTTTCCTGAATAATCTAGGGTTGCTTTCCACTTGGAGCCTGCTTCAATCCAATTAGAAGTTTAACAAGGGTCAAATTAAGGAGACTTTACACTTCATGTTTGCATCATTAGCCGTAAGACTGTTATGTGAGCGCATGACTGTGTGTCAGGGAAGAGGGGGAAAGGCTGCAGGATGGGACAGACACAGAGCTGTCATCCACCGTGTGGTGTGCCCCTTCGCCGATGGAGGCTCAGCAGGCTAGCAACAACATTTCCAGTTGTCTTTTGGGGTTGTTGCCTTGTCAGATCAGCTGGTATACAGTTGTTTGGAGGTTACAGGTGCTAGCTGGGGCTGATAAAGAAAAGTGTGATTTTTGCCTACTCTTTTCTTTTCTGGTAGCCTATTGTGATTGGACAAACGACTGGGAAGACGTGAAGTTGAAACCTCTTGAGCATTCATTATTTTTGATGAGATGACAGGTATCTAGGTTCATGTTCTCCTTGTGCTCTTTCCTGCTTCTTTTTTTTTTTAAATTGTTTACCCTGTAAAATGTTATCATAGGAAGGGGAAACTAATTTTTTTAGGGGAAAAGTTTGTTAGAGGCCTTGCAAAGACCAGTTAACCTGACATTCAAGAAAACAAAGAGGCCATGATAGTATTTTCAGAATTGCATTACTTAGAATAGCATTTTGTTTCATTTCGTCTAGACCGTCAAGTTATATTTGTATTTGTTAATGTGCTTTAGGTATATTATGCCACTGTTTAAAGAAAATGACCTATTTCTAAAAAGACGACAAAATTCTGCTAATCAGCGCGTCCGTGCGTGGGATATTGCTGGAGAACTGTTGCTGTGCCCCCTGAGCAAAGCTTTGTGCTGCTACATACAAAGTAAAGATTTATCTAAAAATAACACTTTCATTGTTCCTTTCTTACCTCCTCAACCCATTAATAGGTACTTTAGTATCATGAGAGTTTTCATAGTTTAATCCCCTTTCAAAAGCTTTTCAGAATAAAAGCTCTAAATGGTCCTCAGTATTAATTTGATGTGACTTCTGTACAATATGGTTTAAAACTCTCAGAAGCACATTTTTACCGCTCACCCTTTTTCATCAGAACTACGTGTGGAAAATACCGGCTAAATGTTTAGTGAAGTCTCTGATGTGAGCCATTTTTGTTGCTTTCTAGTAACGTAGATTTCCGGTTTTAAAAATTATTGTCGCTGTGATAGAACTGTTAATCTTCAAGAATATTATTTTGGGTTCTCCATTCTTTTAAATGTAAATGTCTTCTTGATATTGATATTTTTCAAAGCTGTATTTGTAGTCTCTACTTTGTTAAGAATTACGAGCCAGTAATAAAGTCAGCCTGGTAGATAATAATCAGGCTTAGTTATATGCACTCAGTTACGTCTTTGTTTATATTTAGACCACTGTGGCTTTGAACACAAGAGCTTCCAGCACTGATAACCCACTTCACCTTTTTCATGTGCTATGCTGCTTTTCAATACACCTCTATCTTTTAAAAAATTCACATACGGTAAATGTAATTCTTGCTTTCTACAGATCTTTTAATACTGAGCCTATGCATTCCATGCCAAGTTCCATTTCCTCAACTTCTCGTACAACTAGAAAGCCTTTAATGTGAGGGGAGAAAAACCCTGATTACTTCTTTTAAATTTCAGGTTTCTCCTCTGAATTTTAATGTTCACGTTTTCCAAGGGGAAGTGTGTGTGCACACGCACACGCGTGTGCATGTGAATATATACATGTGAACATCTTTCCAGAGTGAGAAAGGCATTCATTTATTTTAAAAAATATTTTTGACACACCTGCTAGTACAGGAGACTGAGGCAGTGAAACAGTAGAGAGAGTTCAAACAATACGGCCCTGCCCGCTGGAGCTTAGCGGAATGGGGAGACAGGCAGACATCAAATAAGCACACAAGTCAGTGTAAACTTACAACTGTGAATGCGCTCTCATTGGGGAATGTGATCTGGCCAGCAAGTTCAGGGACAGTTTCCTCAGCAAGTGACTTTGGGCTGACCTGTTGAAGACATCTTGCTATTAAAAAATCCTATTTATTTTCTTTCTAAGAAACTGAAGGTATTTCACATATGCTTTGGGCTCAACATTTACAAACATAATGAAACTTTGTACTAATAATGTATTAAGTAAGAGAACATGTAGGAAAAGGCTTCTGGACAGCGACATAATTACAATTTCACAGGGGCGTTTCAGGCTTAGTTTAAGGCAAGGTTCACAGACAGGAAATAAGCTAGTGACTTCTGAACCTTTTTTTTCTTGGTTACATTTTCTCTGGGTTTTTTCTTTTCTTCCTTCCACAAAGTTTATTCTGTGATTGACCTGCTTACCATGTGGAAACAGATTGGAATCTTCCAGTGCTGAATCAACAGTATGTTGGAACCAGCTCCTCTGGGGGCCTGTGAGAGCTGCATACTTAGTGACATTACTTTGGTAGCCTGAAATCCGACATGGAGGGAGGATTCATACAACAGAAATTGATAAACCCCACAAATTAGCCTTACCACCCCACCTCACCGCCACCAAGTGGTTGAGCAGCACACCCTTGGTTATGTCTGGTATAGTATGTAGGATTTGGGCCTGCAAATAGATTCGGGAAAAGAGTTTCTGAACTCTCACAGATTTCTTGCATTGCTCTATGGGAGCTGGGAATGGAAATTAGAAAACATAAAGTTTCGTGTTATTTTTCTATTAATTATTTTAATTTTTTTGAGCAAATAGAAGAGTTAAAGTTTGGTTTCTCAGTATATAAAGATTTAACTAATGATATCATTTACCTTTTAAGATAATAACTCTTCCTCGTGGATTAAATGATTCTCTTTTGTAAATTGTCTTTTGCATGTAAATGTTTACTTGTTTCCAATGTAATCACAGACAATATAAATTTGAAGGTACATTTTTAGACTATGCACTAATGACCTTTATCAATAAGTCTTTATTTTTTTTCTTATAATGAGTCAAATTTTTGTTCATTCATTGTTTTTTCTGAATATAAAAGTAATACTTGCTAAATATTAAAATTTAGCCAATATACAATAGTATAAAAAATTAAAATTATACATAATCTAACAACCCAGAGATAAAAATTAACATTTATAATACCATACTTTTTAACATATTTATGCACATATAGGCAGACATATTTTTATAGATCATAGTACATAGATTACTTTGTAACCTTTTTCACACAATATAATATAGGCATATTTCTATATCAATATTTATTGATCTGTATCATTCTTTTTAATGGCTACATAATATTTCAATGTATGGATACAATATAATAACCAATCACTTATAGTTAAACATTGTTTTACATTTTTTTCTCTATTTTAAATAATGTATAATTTTTTGAATACGCTTTTGTATACTTGTTCACCTGTTTCTTTAGGATACATTTCTAAAGGTAGAATTGCTGCTCTTCCAAATTCATAGTTTATTTTATTTTGTTTTTGAGGCTTTTATACAAACTCCTTTCCAAATTTCCTTCCAGAAATTTTATACCAATATATAAAATAGCTAATAAGACTATTTATGCCATTGTTCCTTTGTCAACGTGTTATCATTTTTACTTATTTTTGTTAACCTCATTAACTGATCATCAAAACAGTTTTAATGAGAATAACTAAAAATCTTGATTTCTTCTTATACCTTGTAAGCTTAAAATCGTCTTAGTACAGTAAAATGTTAATGTGTCGTCCAATTTTGATGATTCCCTTGGAGAAAGGAAGAACTGATTTAAAATGTGCAAAATTTAAGTAAAGGAATGAGAATACAGTTTTAGGTTAAAGAGCTGGTAAGATGGATATTATAATTATGCTATCTAGGAAGAAGGCAACCAATATGAATATTCATTTACAGTTGGATATGGAGATATTCCACATTCTTTATCTCCAATCACGAATGAATATTTGTTGTAGAAGAAACATTTTGGATTATAAAATCAGAGCATGGAACATCTGTACTATAGAATGTTCCCAGCTAATTGAAATTAGAAGCAACTAAACAACCAAAAACACTGTGCAATCCAAGCAAAGCATATCTGTAGCAAAATTTGGCCTAAAGCCTGCCACCTTGCACAAATGGCGCTGTGGCCTTCTTCCTGAGTAAAACAATATGCATCTTACCAGTTCTTTACTAGATCTGTTCCCCCTCCTTTCCCTGAAACTTCATAAAGCTTCAGATTATCTCTCTCTCTTTCTCTCTCTCTCACTCTCTCTCTCTCTCTCACTCACTCACACACACACACACACACACACACACACACACACGATTTTCCTCCTAAACATAGCTATTCCAGAAATATTTCTCTACTGTCGCTGGAGCTAAATAGCACCTAGCCCTTTAGACTGAGCATGCCCAGTTGGGAGGTCGCCACAGTTCTGACGACTTGCTAGTGTCTCATACTCATCCCCACTTCACTCATGGACTTTGCCTCACTTTATCTGCAATTGCTAATTTTGAGTATGTCAAGGAAAAAGATGAAAATCTTTTCATTGATATGTTTCATTTTTAAATGAGATGTTGCTTATTTTTCAGTACTAAATACAAATTTTATTATCATCTGAACATGATTTTTATCTCAGTAAATTACTGGTTTGTATTAATTTACTTTTTAAAAATAAATATATATATTATTTTAAATAATTTTGGAAGAAATCAGACTTCAAAACATTTGTAAAAGTTACTTCCACAAAGAGCCATCACCATACATAGTTTATATTTATGTACACTGTATGGAAAAATAAGAAGTTGAAGGTAAATAGTAAAACTGGAGTATTTAAACAACGAAAACTAACTGATTATACTTCCAGTTCAGAATTCTTACATTTCTTACTTCCAATTCTCAAATTCCAGAATCCATTGTTATGGTATAGATTAACCACAGAGGTCAAAGGCCAAATTTATGCCACTGAAATATTAGTTAGCTATTTCTCAGTCTAACTCAAACCCTCTATATCTATTATCAACTAAATTTTTTAAATGCTAGTTTTACCTAAATGTTTGGATTCATATGGACATGGTAAGCAGGAGTCCAAAGAAGAGTATATGTTTTATTTAGATGCTAATCTCCTTGAATTCAGTTTAATTTCAAATTTAAATAACTGATAAGTTTGAGAAATCAAATTCTTGTAATCATTTAACACCAGATCCATATTAATTCATCAAATTCTCTTATATATTTCTAATTTCATCTATTACATTTATATCTGATTTATTATTATCTATGGCAGTCATTTAAATACTAAGAAAGATTTTGTTAGATTTATAAGTCTGCCTTATTAGGTTTTTGAAGTGGTTGAGAAATAAAATATATTAATTTAACAAGAGTAATTTGAAATTCTTGCAGAGAACTGTGATATCAAGATACTACAGTTAAAACAACCCAGGTTTCCAAGTTAGCCAAACTTGGATATAAACCCACTTAACCTTTTGGATTTCCCGTTTCCTCATCCCCAAACTGGGACTATTAAGACCTTTACTCATTAGGATCTCATCAGACCCTTGGAAGGCTTGAGTAATATCTAAGGACTAGGAAATGCCTGGGATCCAGTAAGCTTTAGTGTTCTGCCCTCACTCATTCCCTGCAACACAGTCAAAAGATAAATCCTGGGTAGTCACCTCAGACATTTTTAGAGTTAGAATTTGTGATAAATTATTTCATTCCAATTCTTCAATATACATAAGGCCCTGAAATGACTTGTCACAAGTCATACAACTAGTTAGAAGAGCAGCCCACCTCTTTTGATTCCTAGGTCAGTGTCCTTGACTCCAAACCATTTGTCAAATTAGAAGGAACTTTGTAAGTCGTCTTGTCTAATTGCAGATTGCAGGACTCCTTTCTTGAACATCGCTTTTAATATCCATCCATCCCTTTTGAAGGTTTACAGCAATAAGGATCTTCTAGCACCTTTTCCCCCTTAGAGCTATCTCCAGTGACTTCTTCCTTTGTCTCTTAAATCCACTCAATTTAGGCTTCACTTCCAACACTTCTCTGATAATGCTTTTGTCATAGTCACTAGTGACCTCCATTGTACAAAATCTGCAGGCCAATCTCCATTCTATTTGCATAATTTATCACACCCTCATCCTGAGCCACCCTCTGGTCTCCCCTCCCAGCACACCATACTCCTGTTCTCCTGCCTCTCTCACTTCTCCTTTTCACTCTCCTTTGCCAGATCCTCTTCTCCCCAACCACCTAACATTAGAATGCCCCAAAGCTCAGTTCTTGGACTTATTTTTCTTTTTACAATTATTCCTTTGGTAATCTCATTTGGTCTCATGGCTTTAAATATCATCTATATACTGAAAACTCCAAAATTTATATTCCTAGCCTGAATCTCTTTCTTGAACTTCAGGCTCTTGCATTCAAATGCCTACCTGGCATTTCTGCTTGAGTGTCTAATAGATAAATTAGACTTACTGTGTCCAATTCTGAACTCCTATTTTCCTTTTCTTCTGCCTTCCCCAACCGCCCCCACTCCAGAAATTACACATTCTTATCAAAGTTCCTTGCAACTACATCAATCCAGTTGTTAATGCCAAAACCTTGCACTTATCCTTGACTCCTCTCTCTGTCATACCTCATGCTTTTGTCCCTTAGAAAATCATGGCATCTCTACTTCAGAACATGTCCAAAATTTTACCACTTCTTACTATTTCCACAGATACATGTGGGTCAGCCTCTTTTGGGTATTTAGTTTTAAATGCACCTCTCACAGTGTAATACTCAGAAATGGCGTGATTTAACATACTGCAATAGAATTGCTGTATCCTTTTTCCATCATAATAATTCAACCTAGGATTGCAAGGATAATTTTAGTAGTTATATTACAGTGTTAACTAGAGTCAACTAAAACCCAAAATGTCTTTCTATATTAGTTGTTGCTCAATAGGTATGCCCATCTAAAATAACTAAGTGACTGTCACTTGTTGGGCACCTACATACAAAACTTTGTTCCATTATTACCACAACCCTTCAAGATAGATATTATGATCTCAGTTGGTAGCTGAGAAAATAGAGGCTCTGAAAGTAAACTTGCTTTCAGAGTAACTTGCTCTGATCACAGAGCTAAAAATTAGTGGAACTGACAGTAGAATTCAGACCTGTCTAACTTTAAAGCCCGTTCTTGGACCACTACCTATGAAAGTCTGGACATGAGAAAGAACATGACACATTCAAGAACTGGTAGTGTGTGCAGGATAGGATGCTGGCAAGATTCAGACTAGAGAGGATAGTGCCTAGTTTTGAGGGAGATTACAAATGTATTTGAGGAGTTTACATTTTACTGCCAAGCATTGGGAAGGGGAAGCTGTTAAAGCATTTCAAGCAGATTTGCTTTTCTGATTAATGATTACTCTGACGTTAGTAGAAAGAACAAATTGGATGACAACAACGCTGAAAGAGTTTTTGGTGGGTGGATTTGGTAGATTTCAGGAGCAAAGTGGCTAGAACTTGGGAACTGATTGGATGTGGGAGGTGAGAGAGAGGATGACTCCCACGTTTCTAGCCCAGTGGTTGATGACATTCTCTGAGAGTGAGCATTGGAGGGAACTAACATTGGATGGGTCTAGACGATGCAAGAACTTTACTTTTAGAAATAGTAAAAGATGCATGGAGACATTTATGTGGTAATGCTGAAAGGACATGTCCTTTTGCTCTAGGCTCAGGGGAGTGGAGGTCTCAGCTGCAGGTAATTCTGTGAGACATCAGAATACGGTAGTAACTAAAGATATGAAACTGGATCAGCTGAACGGAGGATTGTTCTGAGAGCCCCTAACTAACCTGGAGTTCTGCTACCAGAGCAACTAGCAACCTTTCCCTAATGGGAAAAGAAGGGGAGCTGGATGTGAGTGCTTATAGTGTGCCTTTCAGTGCATGCTACTTTAACCTGGCAGACGTCTTAATGCCTAGCTATCTGACCCACCACCAGGGAGTCCTCACAAGGGAAACCGTTTATACTGACATATGATCTTGTGTGACCCATGTCCAGTTTACACCTGCCTGACCATTGTTCTGGGAGCCCAACTTTGAATTCTTCCCAGCATCCTAGGGAAAACCCAGCGTGGGGTAGCTCATGATTCTTTAGATGGAAGGCAAAAATTCTATATACCACCACAATAGGATATAAGTTCAGGGATTTATCACTAACAGATTCTGGGGCAGGGAGGGCACAAGGAGTTAAGAGGGCAGTCCTCTGTCCTTGGGTCACATGAGGCAGCAATGAAGAGTTGGGAGAGAAAGAGAGAGAGATAGACAGACTGACTGACACAATGGCAACTAACAGCATATATAAGGGAATAGGGGGTTAGTTCATAGGCAAATGCCTGAATGGTCCATTCAAAGGAAGTGGTGGGAAACTGGGAGCCCAGTCTACTAGGCCATCTAAGCTCTTTTGTTTGGCCACCAGCATGAGCCATTTGGGTGTGGCGCTCTACTTTGAATGCTTTTGCTGTCTCATTCCCTGTTACAAGGATGCCAGTCTTTTAAAGACAGAAAAGAAAAGAGGTGTTTACAAAAAACATTTAAGGGATAAATAGAGAGCTAGTGAAGAAAAATCAGGAGGGTGGTAGTGGAGGTTAAGAAAAGAGTTTCAAGAAGTATGACTGGTCAACAGTGCCAAATCCAAAGGGGTCAGCTAGACAGGATCCGAAAACCTTCATTGAATTTAATAAGGAGATAATCAGTCAGTGTGGAAAGAGTTGTTTCAGCAAACTGTGAAGGTCTTCATGACATCGTGTGTTTTTATGTTCAAGCTGAAGAGAAGACTTCATTGAAATTTATTAAATTTCATCTTGAAGTCTTCAAACTACCTGCTATCTCATGATTTTGGATGTCAAAAGATCTGACCTAAACATGGAATTCTACTGGGGATTTTTCCTTTTAGCCACTCAAATATGTATTATTTATTCTAAGCATACTTTTGAAAACATTTGAAGTGAGTTTACACCAGAGGTGACTCCAGAATTTCTATGTAGAGGAGATTAAGATTGCGAGGTCAAAGGCTAATGATGTTTAGCCAGTGTGAGTACCGAGTTTTGTGCAGTGTCACATGTGACTGTTCTTTGATGCTGAGAAAAAGAAACTAATAAAAATGAAGGAAGCAAGATAAAAGAGGGAAGAAGGAAACATTCACTGAGCATCTACCAGATGCCAAACATTATGCTAGAAACTTCCATGTATAGTATCTCATTTAGTCCTTACAACTTTTTAGCTACTCATTTTACAGTGGAGAAAACTGGGGCTTGGGAAGGTCCAGTAAGACTAGTAACTTACCTAAAAGGTATATAAGAAGTAAGAAATAAAGCTGGGATTCTAGCCCTCAAGGCCTTAAGAATGTGCAGGCCTCTTCCACCACACATTATGCCATCTTTCCGGGAAGTCAGTTTTCCTCATTCTTAAATCTCAGTCCCGTTATGACTTCTTAATGGATTTTCACATAACATAGTAATAAGTGAAAAACAGTAAAATAATAAAATACAATGGATTATATATGCCCAGTTCAAGTTTGCTATTGAGGGAAATGTGTGTTTCTTTTGAAATAATTGTGGTCAATTTAAATATCAGCAATCCCAGGTAAATAGTCAAAAACTTGGTGCATCTCTGAAAGTCATCGTTAATATTGAGATGTATTTATTTATACAGTCAACCCGCAGTTGTCAATGACTACAGTGTGGAAGGCACTGTTCAAATTGCTGTGGAATACCTGTGGGATTCCTTGCTTAAAATGACTAGAATTTAAAGAATTTCTAACCACATAGGACTTTTTAAATAATGTATTTATTGATGATTATCAAGATATAATAGTTTTCTCTAATTATGTCTCAGGATACTTAAATACTTTAAGTTGACTTAAACCTGCAGTGAAACATTAAGTACAGAGCCTATTTACAGATTTTACAAGCAAGAAGCACATTTGACCACAAAAGAAAAAATATTTAATCAGCACAATAAGTATTGGGTTTGTTATCCATGCATCCAGAATCTTTAAACTCTCATCAGAAATTGATCGCAATGTATATATTTATAGTATTCTAGTGCAACTGAGTATCTCTGTATACGTGCACTTGGCAATGATAATCAAATATATTGTCATTTGTAAGGCAACATTAAAGTGTATCATAGCGCCTATTTTCATATACTCTTGAAAGAAGTTATATCATTTTTTAATTTTGTAACTTCTACAGAGAGATACTCTTTAGGTTCTTTCGTACCTTGCTATTTGAAATATATGAAAAGTTATATATTATGTATCAATTACCTCATTTAGTTGTCTGACAGTACTGTCTGCCAGTAATTACTCTAGAAGGGTGACTAAAAAGTGTGGTTTGAAATGGCGTCATCTGTGAATCCCTTTATTGAAAGTGTTTTTAATGCCCAATGTAGACATTTTGATAATTGCCTCTATTTTGCGTGTTTGTTTGAAGAATTTTATGGTTATTAGCTATGGAGTGAAAATTTGGAGATATATCTCCTCTCATCCTATGCATTAGAGAGGGCTCAGACATGTTTTCCCAAATGGATCTTAGCCCTGCTCCTGGTTACCCACAGCAGACATGGAATGGTCTTCTCTTCAGGAAGGCATTTTAAAAACCTCAGTTTCCAAAAAAGCTTGTCAGACTCACCTTTGTCTTGAACTATCATGATTTTGCTTTTAGTTTCTAACATACGTTAGTTGCGCTACAGATACGTGACAGGAAGTAAAATTTTAAACACACAGCTGCCCAGTATCAAATAAAATCTTGGCTGAGTGAAACAGTATTTATAGAGGATCACCTGAGGGTTGAGGAGTCCGTTCATTCCTATATGTTCCTAGCCTATAGTCCTGGATTAAACCTGATTAGCAGAAACTATGCATCCGGACCATCATGTTGGCCCTGTTCTGGTTAAGTTTCTTGGTTTCATGGAATAGGTCTTATTCAAGTTACCTCAAGAAACAGAGGCTTTATTATAAGGACATGGGTATATATGGTCTGGAATTTAAAAACTAAAGAGCTGAATCAACCCTAGGGAGCACCTGCTCTCTCTGTCCCTCTTTCCTAAACCTCTTGGTCTGCTCGTCTCTGACGTTCTTTTCTTCTCTCCAGGCAGATAAGCTTCCTGCACTTATTCATAGCTTTGGTTCCCTCCTATTTTCGGTTTGCCTGAGTCCTATCTTGGCTCCCCTGGCCTCTCACTACATCGTAGCATTTCAGCTTCAGTTCCTACTGCCAACCACACAGTTCTTTCTGCATCTCCCAGTCCCAGTTCTCTACAGAGAGATTCTGACTCACTCAGCTCACACTCTCGAGCCAGGGCAAACCACAGGCTCTTTGGCAACCTCTGGACGGGCTGCGTTGATTCAGCCCAGAGAAGGGACCTCGTGGTCCTCAGAGGTCGGCCCCTTCCACAAAAACGGTGGATGAACCCGTTTCTGTCAGAAGGCAGGCGAGGGCTCTCTTGCACTGCCTCTCTGTAGGATTGATTGTTCTAAGTTGTGCTTGAGAAAATGCTATTATATTTAATGCATAAGCCTGGAAACTCAGTGAAACGATATCGTTGAAGACATTACTCATTACACTATGCCCTTTTCTGAAAACCCCTGGCATAAACATACTTCTAGTTTTAGTATTAGGAATAATGAGTGTGCAATTATTCCTGAACTGTTTTTTTTTATCTTATTAACTTGGTAGTAAAATTATTACTTCTTTTTCAGCATTGCTTGTTGGAAGTTCACAAATTTGTGGCCCAAACACAAGAAGTTTAAATGACTCTATGATATGCTTTTTTATTTTTATTATCAGCCTTACACCTGGATTCATTTTCTTTTGACCTTGTTTTTTCATATATTTCTAATTTGAATTATATTTTGTATATTTCTGTAAGTCACTTTACATCTTTTCAGAAGCAAGGTCTAGATATAAATTATATATAACACAGTCAGGGACATGTTAAAGGTTCTAGCTACTTTTTAGTTAAATGTGAGCTAATTTTAAAGAAATGGACAAATAATCTGAAAATATTAATGTTATATTTTTCTAAATTTATGTAATTTTAAATCATCCAGCTACTTTTTTAAAAACATAAAAATCCCATTGGGCTCAGAAATATCTTTCAAAATAAAGTTTGAGATTAGAAAAGATTTTATTTCACATTAATCATTTTTTGACATAACTATTTGTAACATATTCTTGTCATGGAGAAGGTAAATGTGTAATAAAATTAATACACATTTTAAACTGTTTTCAAATAAACTATATTTCTAAACAGCAGCCTCTACCCATCCAACAATAACATACTCCTAAAATTATTTGTTTTTTTCCCCCCAGACTCTACTTCTTGGCTACTCCTTTAAAAAAAAAGAAAGAAAGAAACTGACATCAATTTTATATAAAAGAAGGCCTTGAGGTGGAAAGTTAGCGAGGACTGCATGGGTTTGTAGCAGACAAATGTCGCTTACATTTTGCTGCTCAGTAGTTTGATATACTCATTTGCTGATGTGAAATGACTAGGGCTTACAAAACAGGGTTTTGTTTTTTAGCTGCCTGTAGACCTAGTGGGGCCTAACAGAACCCAGTCAGCAGGTCATTAACTCTGGAGAAAACAGCTTGCATTAATATGCTCTAATCCGGTATAATTAGTCAAATTACTGCACGCCGACCAGCTTGTCATGTGTTGTCAGACTTGGCATGCACGCTGGGTTGCCTGGGTCCCTCTGGAATGCCACCCTCAATCAGGGAAAACTGCTCATTTGTAGTGGTCTTGAACTCTTGATGGAAAAGCCTACGAAAACAGTGATCATAGAGGAACTTTTACTAATGCTTTGAGTTAAAATATTTTTTCACCAAAAATAATTTAGTATTTTGGTGATTGAAATGGAATCTTTTAATTTCTACTGTTTTCTGTACCCATGTAATACTCCAAGAGAAATTAACAAAATGAACAAAAAAACAGATCTAAAATGATTGCCGGTTGATCATCTATGGCTCCAGCATGTGGAAGTGTGCGTTTGTAAGTGTTTGTGTATGTGTGGGTCTTTTTCCAGTAGGGTAAGAGGTTATTAAACTCTAAAAGGGCCACATTAGCATAAATTTACAAGAGCTCTTGTTCTGGAGGCATGATAAAAACCTGTGTTACCTTTGCATTAACACTGAATTGCTTGTTGTGCTTTTGGCAATGACAGATAAGTCAGTGTAATTCCCCATTGCAACAGAAATGATGCTCCAGATTCCAAACGCATCCTGAAGATGTCACTGACAATAATCTTCAAAGAACGGCCAGTGAAAGTGGGCTGTATGTTTGTAGGATGATATACTGCAAATGACAGGAAGAATTATGTGAGTGAAGACGAATCTGTAACATATTATTAAGCAATTTCACGAGAATAACAGGGATAAAAGGATAATGGATGAGGGTGTCATTATTACCTTCATGTAGAGGGAAAGCCAAAGCAAAGGTAGAGAGACAAGATTAATTGAGGAAGGGTGAAGCATTCATTGCTCATCAGCTCTTTTGTACTCTTTGCTCCTGAAATTCCAGACTAGGGGGAAAAAAGGTGGTCAGAGCTGCATTTTAATGCATCTGGCAAGGAGTAGAAAACTGACAAGGCACTTTTTAGTCACCTCCCTTTTTATCCAAAAGCACATGATGACTGTTACCTTTTAACTGTTCCAAAGTCTCAGCAAAAATCCAGCAGAATGTTTATTTGTCTGCAGAGCAGCTTTCATTATTAGTTACACATTTAAAAACCAAAATTGCAAAATTTCAAAATGCAATTTTTCCATGCATTGTCAAAATAAGTGCTCTTTTAAAGTTAGTGATTCACATTCAGTGATGAAACATTTCAGAATCCATTATATTATTATTTTGATTATTCTGAGATCATTAGGTCAAAAAGGCAATATATTTTATAATCAGTTTTGACTCTTCTTTCCATTTTCTAACCACATTTCCCTTTCATGTAGTAGCTGCCTTTTTTATATAACAGTAAATATATTTTCCCTTCATTAAATGAAGGGTATGAGTAATTAAAAATTTAAAATGCTGAAGTCTTCATTTATATTGTCTCCTTTATTACCTGTTTCTTAAAACTTCTCACTTGGCCAATTATTCCAAAGCATATATTATATCACACACAATAGGATGCAATTATAGCAACCACTGTCCTTCTGTTTACAGAATAGTAACACAGGTGTTTTGCTGGAATCTAAGAAACCTTTTGGGACATGAATTCCCTTCTGATTGTAATTACTTCTGATATGGAGTTAACCTTAAATGTTGCAAAAACTTTAAAAATACATGTTTCTAGGTGCTGGGCTGGCAGGAAAAGCACACGATCGAATTACAAGCGTACATATGTACCCAATGGAAATGCTCAGACTCAAAGATTATTTTGGGAACAAGAAGCCTATATTTCATCCTTCTCTACGTATCAGGTCTATATATTCAGGTGGCAGTAAGAATTGAGAATCATGCAAGGTTGATATCCAGATAACAACCAATAGTTTAATGTGTACATATATATACAGACAGGCACAGCAGTAATGTTATTAAATGCTACGTGTATATACCATCTGGTTATACTGTCTTTTTATTGTATAATAATTTGCATACTTTCTGTATACCTATCATATTTGATCCTTAATAGTCATTTGTTGATGAACAAAACTAGAATTCCTAGTTCAGTTCTATAAATTCGTATTTCAGTTCAGAAAACTAAATGAGTTTACCTAATTAACCTCATAGTAATTGATACTTCTAAAAATAAAACCATCTTCAGACACCTCACCCAATGCACTTTCCATTTGCTATTTGATTTTTAAATTTTTATTCGTGCCACATTCTGTTTTTTGATATTTTACTAGTTTTGATATACACCTTATTAATTATCTTAAATGTTTCTTCACTAAAGGAGCATCCTCTGCCTTATGTTTTCTGTAGAGTAAGGGAAAAGAAACTAACATTTTCCAAGTACTTCATATGTACCAGAAACTGTACTAGGAACTTTGTATACATTATTAAATTTAATATCTGCAACAGCTATGAGTGAGTTAGATACCATTACATCACTTTACAGAAGAGGTTAACACATTCAGAGATGTCGAATCATTTGTCCGAGCTCACAACTAGGAAGTGTCAGGGATTCAGATCTAAGTTTTGCTGGCTCCAAAGCTCATGTTCTTTCAAACACTATATACCCCTTTCCTCTTGGCTGTATTATGTCTTACAGCAGGCAAAATTATGCTGTCTTTTTACATCTGTCCTGTGTTTTAGATCTCCAAATGTCTAAATTCAGTGGCCTTTTTCTCTCCTCATATTCCTTGATTTCTGCACAGCATTTGACACTGGACTTTGGAAATCCTAAACATGCTTCCCTGCTAAGTCTTTAAGTCTCTTTCACTGGCTGCTCTGCCTTCTGCTGCACCCTTAGTATAGATTGTCCCATCCCCAAAAGTGTGTTCTTTCCATCACTCCAATTCTCTGCCATCGACATCTAATCTCTTTCCATGCTTTAAACATTCACTGTATAGAGATAATGCCAAAGATCTCCTCATCCTGTCTTCTCTCTGCAGCTCTGTATTCTTAGCTGTCTGCTCCGCTGAATAGCCTCTCAGTATGCTTTGCTTGCCTCAGACCAAACATAATTTTCCTGATTTCCTCTTGATATCCCAGTTTTGAAAGATGCTGTTATCCTAATCTCCCAGGCCTTATTGCCAATTTGAATTATTTAGACATTGTTTAACTGGACATTAAAAGCCTCTCCCGATTGGAGTCCATCCTCCGTCCCTTCTCCATCTTTTATAGATCAGCCATCCTTCAAGGTCCATGTTAGATTTCATCTTTAATAGGATGCTCTCCCCAGACCAATCAAATGTATGTATTTTTCTCTTCTTTGAATCTCCAAACACTTAATTTGTACCTTCTACTTTGTAGTCTGTCTTATTATTTTCATAGTGTCATCTAACTTCCTTAGACAATAAACATCTTGAGGGCGGGAACCATTGTATCTTACACATATATTACTTGGAACAACCTAACAAATTACTCAATATATATTTGTTGAATTTAATTAAATCAAATTCTCTAACAATCTCAATGAACTATTTTTAAAATATCATTTTTTTCCTGTACATGAAAAAGCTTTGACTTTCCTATGTTAAGATTTAACATTAATCTTTTGATTATTTATATATATTGCAATTTATTATCGTAATAGTTACCATATCTTGAGCATGCACTTCTCCTGTGCCTTTGGCAGACCAGGCATTTGTTAATCCTGGGTATGCAGAATTTTTTAAGCAAGCGAACAGTCCTTTACAATTATATTTATGATATATGGAGATAATGGAAAACAGAAATCTGGAACACTGTATTATATATTTAGATATATCAAAATCTTTATTAAATCCTTACGCCAACCCTAAAATGTAGGTATTGTTTATCCCCATTTTACAAAGGTGGAAACAGATTCTGAGAGACAAAAGTATTTGTACCAACTCACAAAAACAGTGAAGTGACAGAGCCAGAAGTGGAACTGAAGTTTATTCAATGCTAGTGTCCATGCTTTTCCGCTGTGCCACATGACTCTACGTGTCCCTGTCCTAGCAAATGGATGTTACATGACAGGAATTCTTGACTTTGATGCATGTGTTTATCCATTTCCTCAGCTCAGAGAAGGCAGGAAGCATTAGCCATAATGATGCCACATGATGGGTACAGCAGTATTGCTTATGAAACATACAGAAAGCACACCCTCACAGTTTTATGAAAGGAGTGACAATAACTTACTACTTCTGTGCACAAATGCCCAGACAGGGTGAGCACACACGATTGCCCTGCCTGGTAGACTAGTTACATGATTCCAACTGTTGATATAATTTGGGTCAGAGAGAATGTATTCTGCATGCCACTAAGCATTTGGACGAGGTGGTAGGGTGGATGTTTTGGGATCCTCATAGACTGCACTCAGATGACTATAAGAGAGAAATTCTTAAGCTGTCGTAAGCGTGGTAAGTCCAAATCAAGCATAGAAGGTGGTAAACGAAGCAAGATTAGCTCACCTTTACATTTAGCAAATTTTGATGCTCCATTGTGGAGGGAAGAAGTAAGCAAACATGAACAGATTGACCAACACAATTTTACTTAGCTTTACAATCTTTCAAACTGCTTGTTATGCCTACATTTCTTTTACTTTCTCTCTTTCTTTTTTTATTCCAAACCTCCCTTATCTATCAAGACTTCTTTTGTCTTCCCTTCACGTAAGCTATTTTTAAACGCATTCTTTGTTTTGGGAAAAAGCAGAAATTTTTTCTCTTGATCTCACATAACCCAAATTTCAAAATTCAGCTCCACTAGAATCATACTCCTTAGTTTCAGATAATGTTAGGATTTTAGTTTTATTCAATTGCTTCTCCCTTAAACCCTTAAGTTCCCTCAAACTTCTATCGGAAGATTCTAAGTGTTTATATTGCTTAAGTTTGCAAGATTGTTCTTGAAACTCGTGATTTATTTATGAAATACCATAAACCCAACTTTATTTTTTCCTGACAGATTTTTACTGATGAGGAAACTTTTGTTGAGGAAAGATCCTTTTATTTATGTCCTCACATCTCTGCCTTGTCCATAGAGAAGAAGAACCTACTGCTCAAGTTTTGTTGTTCTTCCCCTGGGAGGGAAATTGCTACTCTGATTTTCTAGAGTCTGAAGTATTCATGGGGCCATAAAAATTCACTCTTGGTAGGGTCAGTGTCATGTTAATTTTTCAGTACTCCCATGAAGTTAGCACACCTGAACAGAACCTGATCCCCCAAGGTAGGCTAGCCAACCTGTTTTCTTCGTTTGTTCTGCAGAGTCAGTAAGCTGAATAGGTCCCTCTGGAAGCCCAGCCAAATTTTTCCAGACAGGGCTATCCAGGTATGTATAGCTCGAGATCTCTTTTCATGCCGGGTGGCGGTGACCTTGTTCTGGCTTCAAATCGACACCACATTCATCAATCCAAGTCTTGCCAGAATAGCCTTGAAGGGAGAGAGGTTAATATCAGCTAATGATTATTTTTTAAAAGTTCTTAGTTTTGCATCTGGCTATTATTCCTGTTGTACATTACCTTAGTCAAAAACCCTGCAGGAAAAGGCAGAATATGAAAGGATTTAAGCAGCAAAATTCCCCCCACAAGTTCTAGTCCTGATTCATTTATTATCACAAGTATGAACTTTCAGGTATCATTTGGTTGCAAGAAACAGAACTCAAGCTAGCTTAATTTAAAAGATCATTTATTTTTAGCAATTAGGTGTAGTTCATGGAATCCAGTGACCTGAGTAGAGACTGGAACTGAGGATTGGAGACCGTATGTCTAGGCTTCTCCCTTTGTAGGCCACATGGTCTCTTGTGTCTGTTTCTGCTTCGTTGTTGTTTCTCTTCACAGATGAGATGTCCCTGAATCTCCCTGCTCAAAACCCCAAAGTAGTCACTGCAACTCACTATAATTCGTTGCTGCTCCATTACCAATGAAAGTTCCAATTTCAAATCACAAGGAGTGGGAATTTGATTAGTTAGCCTCTGCAGTCAGCTGTGGCTAGGGAGGAGGCTCCACCTCGGAGAGTGTGGGGAAACTTCTCTGAGAAAAGGGATGTGGAGGGGACATACACTCCAAAAACAACTCTCTGCTTTAGCAGTTTTGGCACTTCCTTCCCTCAGGGGACTATTCAGGAAGAAGGAAGGAACACCAAACCCAGCTTGGAGAACAATGAGAGGTTTCTCAATGATGAACCAGTCCACCGCCAGTCAGACAGTGGGGAGCAGGACATCCCGTACTAATGGGAGGAGCAACGGGTGCAAAAGCATGGGGGATGGGAGGGGGGCAAAATGCACGGGGCTCCTGAGAACAGCAGGGATTCCAGGGGTGTGGAGCAGTGACCTGAGGAGAGCCCAGAGCTGGTCGCTGACGTCGGCAGCAGTGGGCCCGTGGGATGCCAGATTGTAGTCAGATAATTCCTTTTCAATTTTCTAATGATTCTATTTTTCATTTTAGCTGTATTTCCTTCATTCTGCCTTTTTCCTTTGATATGTTTCTCTATTCTTTTATATTGGCATTCTGTTTTCATCATATATTCCCTGGTAAGGTTCTAACATTCATCCTAAATGCTCTGTTGCTGTGTTCATTCCGAAGAGAATGACCTTGACCCAGATGAATCTAATTGGCAGGATGTCTTTGGTAACAGGGTCTTTCTTTGGGGCATTGGAAAGAGGAAATGGTAGAGTCTCACGTTGCTCCCTGTAGGTTCTATACCACACATTGCCCAGCCAACTCAGAATCCATGAGGAGGAGCTGTGCTATATAGATTTAGGAAAGAAAGAGATCCTTTCTCTCTGTTTGAATATGTTCCAAAGGAGTGTGTCAAATCCTCTGGATAAGTTCCAAAGAAACAAGTCAGCGATGAACAATGTGGTCTGAGTGAGGAAGGGGGTTCAGCAAGTGGCCCCAAGCCCTCCACTCCTTTCCCGTCTCCCATTACTCACATTCTCCCTCCGCCCTGGGTATTTAGTAGAGTTTTCTGTAAATTCCACTTCATCAGACTATCCTCAGCAAATTGCCTCCATAGATTATTTATTCCAGTTCAAATAAGTTCTGAATCAAATTCTGTGTCTTTGAACATCGATAATCATTTTTAAATCCCTTGACGTCAGACGGGTATATTACACTGCGTTTGTCATATTTAACCAGCAAACCCAATGAAGCTAAGTATTTTCGAAGGATAAGACAAATGCTATAACGCACCACTTGGATTTTATTTTATATTATTAAAAGTAGCATTAATTAGTATATTTGGACATGAATTTTTATAATTAAACTTCATATATCATAGAAAAGTTATGAAACAATTCTTTTCTGAATTAAGGTTTGTTTACGCAATGTTAAACAGTTGGAATGGCAGGCACTTATCTGGATGTTCCAAATCAGCACACAGGGTATTTTGAGAACAGAATATCTGGATGAATGATTTAGGAGGCTTTTATCGATAGTCAGCATGGTAAAGGTGGGCATGGTGTATTCTGAACTCTGATGTGGACCCTTAGAGAACTAAATTGTATCATTTATTTACAAATATTCTGAGTAACAAAATTTATTAATTCTTAATTTTTTTAAATGCCTCATCATGTTCCAGAAAATATTTAAAGCAAATTAATGCATATCAGAAATGAGTTATCTGGTTACTATCAAAGGCTATTAAATGTTATTGCTTGATATATTTACTTACTTTGCTTTAATGCCTGGCCTATCAAACCATTGAATGGTTACCAAGATATACATGAAATGATTGTAGAGATCAGTGGTAAATATTACTATATTAATAAAATAAATTGGAGAAAATTTGCCTGTATTTCTGGGGAAGTGTACCCCATGTGGGTACTCTGAGGCAGGATATTTGGTGTCTTAGTCTATTTGGGTTGCCATAACAAAATGCCTTAGACCTGGTAATTTATAAACAACAGAAATTTATTGCCCACAGTTCTGGAGCCTGGGAAGTTCAAGATCAAGGCACCAGCAGAGTTGGCATCTGGTAAGGGCTCTCTGCTTCATTCATGGCACCTTGTTGCTATGTCCTCATGTGGTAAAAGGAGAAAGGTACTCCCTCAAGCCTCTTTTACAAGGGTCCATTCATGGGTGCAGAGCCCTCAGGACCTAATCATCTCCCAAAGATCCCACGTCTTACTACCATCACCTTGCCGTTAGGTTTTAACATATGAATGGGGCACAAACATTCAAAGCATAGATAGCACTTGAGTTCCATCCAGTCTCAGCTCTGCCAGTATTCAGATTTTTTGTGACCTTGACCTTGATGAAATAAGTTAACATCACTAAATCTTTTCTGCTTCACTGCTAAAATGGGGATAAAAAAGTCCTGCCCAGACTATCAAAAAGTGATTTTTGTGATGCTTAAATAAAGTTGAATATTTAAAAAATACTTGATAGGTAGAGATATATATTCATATATTCAGTACTTTTAAATTTTGTTAATATCTTAAACTTTCTTACAAAATAGTCAAATGAATAGGAAAAAATCAAAGAATAATATAACCAATGCCATGTACTCAACCACCCAACTTTAATGTATCATGAAATTTTGCCATATTTGTTTCTAGTCATGCTTACAAATAAAATGTTACAAATACAAGTTGTATCCCACCATGGTTCCATTCTGTTTCCTCTTTCCCTAGAAACTCCACATTATTTTGTGGATGAATTATCCTAATTTTCAGTTTTTCATACATCTAAAAATTTTACTCCAAGAATGAATACAACCATTATGATGAATTTTAACAGAAGAGCGGGCCAATTGAATAGATTTCCAGAAACACTGAGTTTAGTCATCATCACAAAGACCTGTAATAAAATTCTATTTGCCTTGTTTTATTCTCTTTCTGGTTGTTACTTGATGCCAAACAGAAATTAAGGAGACATTCTTTCAAGTGCATTTACACTGTAAGAGATATTATTCATTGAAAATATTTATTTTTAATCATTTCTTGGGGATGGATAAACTAAGAACAGAGGCAATTTCATAACTTGATAAAAGCTGCAATTGTAAGCAAATTTGGATGACAAATATGAATATTTACTGTATTGGGAATAAGGTTAATATTTTAAAACAAGGTTGACAGGAGAAAAAGTATCTTAGTTTGCAAAAAGGAAATTTGTTTCTTTAAGTGAAAATTGGGGTCAGTAGGCCATAGCTCTCCTGGCTCCTACGTGACTGAAATGAATTAAATAATCCAGCAGTAATGCGGGACCGAGCAAACTAATGACAAAATTATACATTAAAGCTTGAATAAAATCATTATGCATTAGAAATACATATTTTGTGTAAGAAAATATGAAATTGTAAATGCATGCCCACTTCACCTCAATTATCTCAGGACAGAAAAACTAAGTCCTGTCCTCTTGTGTTCATTATGGAACTCATGGTCCTTTTCTGGGCAGCAAAGGTGATAACCTTCATCTTTTGGCCATAGGCTTAGTTACTGCATTCTGTTGACTATGATTTCAACGTGATTAAAGACTTTTCCTTGATACAGTCGATGCAATATCCAGCCCCGTATGCTATTCAGAGTGAGTGTTATGGTACAGAGGGGAAACCTAATTTTGAGTTGTTTATTCTTCTTTGGATTCCCATAAGTGAAATAATGGTAGTAACTTTGTTAACCGTGTGCTGTGTTCTAGGCATTGTATTAGATGCCCTCCGCCCACTATCTAATGCACAACAACCCTTTTTTACCATTGTATAGATGAGCAAACAGGCTCAGAGAGATTAAATAAGTTGACAAAAGTGACCGGGCTAGTAAGTGGCAGTTATTATATGCCAACTCCTTATTTTTGGTAGTGACATTTTTAGGAATATACTACAAATATATGAATATTCAATATAACATTGAATTTTGTGATTTATGACTATAAAAGTAAGTGTTAGTGGGAGTCATTTTTTAGTAATCAGAATGAATAGCACATTAAGCTTATTACATGCATATATACACTCATTGGAGCATTGTATTTGGCTCTTTTGTTTTCAGTTCCAACGCCAGTAGTTACCCTATGGAAAATGATAGTGAAAAACACTAAAGTGTAGTAGAATGTGTATTTTAACATATAATTTATTTATATGTGGGCATATAGTGAACAAAGAGTCAACCTACACATATTACATATAACTTCACTTGAATAGTTACATGCAAATTGAGCAGACTTGTGCTATGATCTATATGATGCCGAAGCAACCATCTGATTCACAGAAGTTATCTAATTAGAATGTGATTTTTATTACAACCTTTCACTCGTTAGTCCCTTGTGTGTCAAGTTATATAAACACGGTCCAAGTTGTCATGTTTCAGTGGGTTGTATTTATTTATAATGGCACTTTTTTCCCGACATCACGAAAGGCAGAAAGTATATCATGGCCATGTGAAAATATTTGTTTCGTACCATTCACTCTCCTCACACATACTGGTTCTCAGAATACAGGAAAAATATCAGCACTACTGCTTCTTGGTGATCTCTACAAGAGGATTGTTTTTGAAGATAAGGAATTCAAATATCAATGGACTGAATTGAAATCCATGTTACATTTCCAATATGGCATGGCTTAGGTGGGGAAGGAGACAGAGATGGTCTTATGCTCCTTTTCTCTGTGTCCACATTATCAAAGTAACCTTTATATCTGTTTTTCTATAATGATGAGATTTACACTTGGTTGCATTAATATGAAGTAACATGGATTGCATGTGTTAGTAGATTCTTTTTAATTACTGTGTAAAAATGATACGTAATTGAAACAAAAAGCATTGTTTCCAATCTTAATTTTTTTTCCTCAAGTCCATCCTGTCAAGCTGCAAGCGTGAAAGTTATTTTCTGGTGGTGTGATTAGATTGGGGCTGAACCCTCCAGCTGGCAGGCCTGTCTGTGACTGGCGGCGGCCTGTCCCCAGTGCTTGTCATTTCCTGACATGCCTGACAGGATGGGGACAGCCGCCCCAGACAGGTTCATTAGATGGTGTTTTCTACAGCTGGGCTAAAAATAAATAAATAAATAAATAAAAAGTCTGTGCTTTGTCAAGGCCCAAGCTGTAGGGGCCCTTCTTGTTGGTTTAAACCAGGGCCTTGTTTTGACAAATTTTGATCTGTGCAGTTTTTAGATTTTCTGACACATTTTTGTTTCCTTCCTCTTTGGCCTGCACTTTATGCTCTCTGCCTTGTTGCTACTTCAAAATCCTAACATAGGCTTCCCAAGAGAAAAAGAACCACAGTTATTGAGGGCTTAAAAGAAAAAATAGTGCAATTCTTCATAAAATAGCAATACTTAATCTATTTCCATGGTGATCTACACAGTGGAGGCAAAACAACTATGGGCCTTGCGATAAGCCAATTACAAGAAAGGTTAAGAGTTTTTATAGTGCCAGAAACATGCCATCTACATGAGAACATAGGATCATTACTAGCAGTCTACACTGTCAAATACACTGCTCTTTAGAACTGCCAGAAATTTAAGCTATCTTCATTCTTGGGCTTTTAGGAAGCTGACAGAGTTTTCTGCCTCTGTTGATAGGCTTTGATGTCAGGAAGAGAAATTACAGAAGATTACAGAATACCTCCTAATTAAAACCATAAATAAATTCCAAAATCAAATTTAGAAATATGCTTCTTTGTCGATGATAGGGCCCCTTTAAGGTTAACTAGATTTACCAAAAACTGGAGTGCATTTGAAACATATATCCATATGGAGTCATGATTTATCATTTTCAACCCCAAATTTAAACTTTTAGAATAGAACTGTAGTATTGGAAAGGAAAAAATCTTTGGCCAAGAAATTATTCTTCCTGAGCTGTACTGTAATTAACAAGTAGACACCGACATCTTTACTTCACAGACTTGCTAGCCATAGTCTCTTTACTATCATAGTTGCTAATATCTGCTTTCCATTGAGAGAAACATTTGATCTTAATTTTTTTTCTTAAGTAGAACGTGCCCAAATAGAAAACATCTGACCGTTTCTGCTTAAATAACCTTAGCACTACTGTCAGCTGTCTCTCACACGTAAAGATACAAAATACAATAATGTTTGTGTCTTATGTGCTTTGTCATTGGCGTAATAAATAGTGTTGCTGAAAAAAAAATCAAGCTCCTCATTCACGGAAATCCTGGCCCTCACCTTTCCTTTGTGTTGTTAGTTTCACTGCTTTAGTTCCCCGTCTCTATGACAACTGTTTAAATTGGGATGGGCAACTGTCATCTGGAGTATTACTGAGAGAAAAGTGTTAGTGAGCACACAGTTCCCATAGATAGAGCATTTCAATATAATCCAATTTTAATTGAGCTCCAGAGACTTTGATGTGCTGCAGAAGGTTGGGAGAGAGCTATTCCAGGGAGAAATTAAAGCAGCCCAGCAAGGCTTCCCTGCTCCAGACTGTCACCATTTTAAGTAAGCATTAGCATCAGACTTAACCTGCCCCTATGGAACATCTCACTTCTTTTTTCAGCTTTTCACTGATTTATTTTATTTTGCCATATGTAAAACCAAAGCACTTTCCTCTCTTTATATATGTTTTTGCACCCATTTGATTGGGCTTGAAAAGCTTGTACCGGACCTGAGATTCATCTTGTGCTGTTTATTGGACTTTGCCTTGGCAGTTCATAAAAGAAATAGAAAGTAGAATAGGGATTAGGTCGAAATTGTCAGCTATCATATATTAAACTTTCTTTTTTAATAATGCTTTGTAAGACCTTATGTTGGAGCTAAAAAGTTGAAGGAAGTGTAATTTTTATTTAACTTTTATTTACCACTGACTTTTATTTTAATGCTTAGATACTGGGTTATTTATTACAGGGTAGGATTTTTATTTCAAAATGCATTAAAATATCTTTTCCTTCTCACAGGAAAAATACCTTTCAGGGAAAGCTAGTTTGGAGCAGCTGACACAGGCACATCAGTCCTTAGTGGAAAAACCATTAATCCCTTATTTTTTTTTAAGTAGGGAGGAAAATGGGTATTTTTCCATGTGTATTCAAAGAACCTTTTAACTATTTTGCAAATAATGTTGAACATACATTAAATAGTCCAATAATAATAAAAATGACATAAAACCACAATGCTAATTATTATTAAATAAGCGCTAAATATAATGCTTGTGCTGTCAAAAAGCTTTGTAACAGGTATAGTAAACTTAAGGAAATTGTTACCTACCTATGACATTTCTGATCTATATTGGCACATTTAAAAAAATAAATTTAAAACATATGTTGGGAAATTAAGTAAAATTATGACAATAATTAAAAATTAGTTTGATTCTGTGCATCATCCTAGATACTTATAGTGTCAGAATTAGATTTATCATAAAGCTAATGAAGAAGCTTCAGTATCAGGACCCCTTACTCCACAGGGCCTTGTGAATGATGGGAGTTGCCAAGAATTGTACGGTGGTCTCAGTTTGCTGTAACTCACCTTACGAGATCTCAGAAGAAATTAATTTCCAAGCCCCTAGTAATTTGATGTGATTTTTTTTCTCATCCTAAATATTCGCTTACATAGCTAATTATAAACAGCGTTGCAATGATTAATCAGGTACATACTTCATCTTGTTTTGTGGGAGTTTATCCACAGGATAAATTTCTAGAAATAAAATTGCTGGGTTAAAGGGCATATGTACTTGAAATTTTAATAGATGTTGCCAGAATTTCCTCGATATGTTGTCCTATTTTGTACTCCTACCAGCACTGTAGTAAGTACTTTTTTTCCCCACAGCCAGCTCAGTATTAGCAAACTTTTGGACTTTTGCCAATCTGATAGATGAGAAATAGTGTCTCCATATAGTTTTAATTCTCTGACTGTGGATCAGGTTAAGCATGTTTTTAATCAAGTAAGATTCACTTTTACTACGTTTTCTGTGATTTATCTGAGTTTTTTAAAGAGCAAAATTTTACCCACTCAATATCTATAGGAGGAGATTATTAATAAACAGTATGGTTTGTCTAATGCATGTATTTTTGTGTTTTAAATATCATATAGACTTATATATTATGAAAATTATATGCATATATATGTCCCTTTCTCCCTGCTTTCAACCTAGATTAAGTTGTCATTCCTCTATGGAATGCCCCTCAAATTTTAGTGTTACAGGAGTTCTGAGGGTAAGAGTTTTTTAATTTACCTACCTACCCATTAAGAATCTTTCTGCTCTGGCATAAAAAAAAAAAATCAACTGTTCTGTTACCCTAAATTCTAGCACAACATAACTTAAAATATAATTAGCTAACTATATTATAAACAGTATATTTACTATATAGAATTCTATACCAGAAGGGCCACATTCTTTATAAGTCAATTTGCCATGTGGATGTCTTTAGTATACCTTTTTATGTATTTACCAAAACATGCATATTGGAGAAACATACACTGGAGTTCCATGGAACTGCATTCGTTGAGTACCTGCTGTGTTCCACACACTCTGCTGAGCACCAGGAAAAACATCCAACATTAATACGAGGTTTTGGCTGAGACATAGAAATAACCTCAATATATGGAGAAAATAATATTATTAGGTTTATTTATGTTACCAGTGGAGAGCAAACCTTTGTCAACAGATTAGATATTTTATTTATATTTTATTCACTGGTTATCATTCCTTTAAAGTAGTCAAGTGTAGATAGGTTAATTGTTTTTGTGGTTAACACATTTTCTTTGCGGAAGTTCATGCTTATATGGGTAATGATGAACAGAATGACTGCTATATCTAAAGTATGGACTGAGCCTCTTGATCTTTCTCGTAGTACTCCCAGTCTGCCAGTAATCTTAAACCGTGGGGATGACAGAGAGCTCCTAGTCACTGGAGCCAGAAACTCTTGCGACACTTTTCATTCCGTTCATGTCTTTACCTCAGCATAAAACAAAACACTCAGGTCCTATTAATTCTGCCTCAGAAGCATGTCTACTCTCTTCCCCTTCCTCTTCCTACCTGCTGCAAGGGTCTTAGGTTAGATTTCCTCCACTTCCTGCTGGCTTGATTCAGATTTCTAGTTTGGCGTCCTTCGCAGGCATTCTCCGCACTGCTTCCAGAGTGCTCTCTGCAAATGCACGTTCAGTCTTGTAACCACGCTCCTCCAGTGCTCTCAGTGGCATCACACTCCTCGTTAGAACCGCCATCTATTGAGGGCTAAGTTTAAAATCACCATCCCAGTTCATTCTTTCTACAGTGAATGCGCTGGACAGCCTCTTGCCTATACACATGTGACCTCTGTATTCAGAGACACCTGAGATAAGAACATTAACTACAGTAGCTCATTTAATTCTTTCAACAACCCAGTAAAATAGAATCATTTTATCAGTCTTACAGATAAAGACACAAAGATAACGGCTGAGTTCCATGAAAGAAGGGACTATCTCTGTCTTGTTCACCAGTATGTCCCCATCATCTACCACTGTATCTGGAACCTAGTAGATGCAAACTAAATTTTTGTTTGGTGAGCAATGGATGATGCTAACAGCCTTTGCCTGAGGACAGGGAACTTGCTTATGATATTCAGATAAATAGCAAATTCTCAGCAAAGTAGTGTTTTGCTGCAAATAGCTTTACAAGCAAACAAAAAGTAAGCCAAAGGAAAAGAAACAGTCTTGGGACATTACAGAAATGCAGAAGAGACTTTTAGGGGATATCTAAACCTGGAAATACTATTTTTATTGCCTACAAGTTGGGAGGTCTTTAAAACCTCTTTTTACCAAATTACAGATATTTGTGAAAGACAGTCATGTACAAGCAAGGGTCGTTTACTGAGCTGTTTACAGTTATACTGAACTGCATTGCTGGAAGAGCTAATTATGCTCTAATATAGAAAAATAGGGGCAGAAGTAAAAATACTATGGGAAATTCAGTAGCTGAATTGTCTCTAGATGAAGCACTGATTTTTTTTTTTTTTTAAAGATTAAACTTCAAACACAGACAAGATACTGAAAACCATCTAGTAAGTAGTATATAAGAACAAATTCCGGGAAATAACCAGACCTAATAGACCAGCATGAGACACAGAAACAGAGTTTGGAACAGAGAATTATGTGCACTGAAAAAGGATCTGGGCCGAGGTCAGGGCAGGGACTGCCCCCATCACTGCTGACTGAGAGTTTCACTGAGTTCTGGGCGGGCAGGATTGTGAGTTTGTTTGCTCAGCAAGTCTGTGTAGCACTGCCTTTGTGCCAGCCTCTCCACTAAACACTTGCTGTGTTATTTCATTTGATACTCATAGCAAGTCTGTAGAGTAGATACCATCATTCTCATTTTATATAAGGAAAAACTGTGTCTCAGGTACGTTAGGGAACTTTTCTTGAAGTTATATAAATTTCAGACTCTATGTGTCATCCTCCGAAGGGCATACAGATAATAAAGAAATATTTTAGGCCGGGCGCGGTGGCTCACGCCTGTAATCCTAGCACTCTGGGAGGCCGAGGCGGGCGGATTGCTCAAGGTCAGGAGTTCGAGACCAACCTGAGCAAGAGCGAGACCCCGTCTCTACTAATAATAGAAAGAAATTAATT
>CAUYRT010101206.1:0-17373 GCA_963574885.1 Lepilemur ruficaudatus | reverse complement strand
CTACCATGGAGAAAATAGGCTAATGTCCTTTTAATGCAGTGATCAAATTTAGCATCACCAATTGGGAAGAATCAGATATTGGCCTCCTCATGTGCTACAACGTGAGGTACACAGCATCACCTATGCTGTAGTCTTTTTATTATTTTTGCTTTATGATATCTTCATGACATTCAAGAAAAGTACCATGATTCATCTTTTTAAATTTTATTTGATGTTTTACAGACAAGGTCAAGCTATGTTGCCCAGGCTGGTCTCAAACTCCTGGCCTCAAAAGATACTCTCATCTCAGCCTTCTAGTAGCTGGGATTACAGGTGTGAGCCACTGTGCCCATCAAGCAAAATATTTTACTTGGTTCTAATCAAGTCTCAGGAATTTTTTTTTTTTTTTTGAGACAGGATCTCACTCTGTTGTCTGGGCTAGAGTGTGCAACGGTGTCACCATAGCTCACTGAAGCCTCCAACTCCTAGGCTCAAGCAATCCTCCTGCCTCAGCCTCCCGAGTAGCTGGGACTACAGGCACACACCATCATGCCCAGCTAATTTATTGTTTTTAGTTTATTTTGTAGAGATGGGGTCTCACTATGTTACCCAGGCTGGTCTTGAACTCCTGGGCTCAAGAGATCCTCTTGCCTCAGCCTACCAATTAGCTGGGATCACAGGCATGAGCCACCACACCTGGTCAAACAAAATATTTAACTCAGTTCTAATCAAGCCTTAGGATCTAATTTCTACTAAATGGGAAAACAGAGGCTAGAGGAACAAGCCACACATCATCAGAGGGAATATAGTTAGATAAAAAAGTATGCGGGACCTTCCACAGGACAGCTGGCCTGGGCTATTTCAAAAAGAGGATGTAACGGTTGTGCACCACATGAAGACACGGGAGAAGATGGCTGTGGAGAGAGGCCTCACAAGAAACCAACCCCACTGGCACCCTGATCTCAGACTTTAGCCTCCAGAATTGTGATAAAATACATTCTAGTGGTTTAAGCCGCCCAGTCTGTGGTACTGGGTTACGGCAGCCCCAGAAACCAATACGCTTTCCTTCTCCCGCCCTAAGAAGCCACATGGGAACTCCCACCCAAACTCGGTCTGGATTTTTCACCCACCTTCCCACTCTGATAATAAAAGTGAATTTTTTAAAGGTCAATTCAATTCAACCTCCAGTGAAAACCACAGGTGGTACCCGATTTATGATGATTTGACAATGATTTTTCAACTGTATGGTGGTGTAAAAGCTGTATGTGTTCAATAGAAACCGTATTTCAAGAGTACCCATACAATCGTTTTGTTTTTCACTTTCATTACAATATTTAATAAATTATGTGGGCTACTCAATACTTTACTATAAACTACACTCTGTGTTAGATTATTTTGCCCAAATGTAGGCTAAAGTAAGTGTTCTGGGCACATTTAAGGTAGGCTCTGTTTGGTAGGTAAGGTGCATTAAATGCATTTTTGATTTATAATATTTAACATATGATGGGTTTATTAGGATCCAATATAGATGGATCCTATATATTAGGATATAAACCCATCATAAGTCAAGGATCATCTGTATTGGATCTATAAAACCTAATCAAGAGACTTGAGATTTCCCTATCGATTTATTTTTGGTCTGTCCTCAAAGGACAAAAAATGTTGAATTCTCTTTCATGATCAATATGATACAGTACTGCTTCTTAAGAGACTATATTTTGCTGAAACCAAAGCTTGATGAATCTGTGGTGATCAGGATGATGTTTTGTAGACACCACTATATACCAAACTAAGTAAATTACTTCCATTTTCCTGTGTTCTCTCAATTGTACAGGCACTGTATTTTAATTTTAAGGAAAAGTATATGTGCAGTTCAGAGACATTAGAATTACAGAGGCAATTTTTCTTTGCCCAGAATTGTATTTAGTGTGGTTATAAGACAAATGTAAAAGTTCTTTTACCTACAGAGTGATCGGTTTACAAGAAAAGAAACCAGCAGTTAGCCCTGGAACCACAGGCCCTCACACACGGAGCCTTTCATCCCGGCTCAGGCTGCCTTTGTGGCCAGAAGTGCTCATAACTGAGCAGGATATTACCGGTTTCTCCATGTCAGACAGTATTTCTGGCTACTTGAAATCTAGAGTAGATTTCTTCCCTCTGTTGTGGTCAGTGTGGGAAAGAGGGCCTCTACTGCTCCTGGGACACGTGGGCACCCCGTTTGCCTGGGGCGCAAGCCTCCCTGTGACATGGCTGGAACCCAAGCCCCACCCCCAACACTCCTGGCCGTCCAGGGCTAGTGATGGTGACTGAAGGCACAGCTGAATCCAGACAAGTAACTCATCTCCAAAGAAAGCCCACAGGCGACGAGAACCCACCTTCGGACCAAGCCCTGGATGGGGTGTGACTGTCCCAACAAAGCGCCGTGTCTCAGACCCGAGTGCCCCAGTGGACACACTCCTGAACAAAGAGGACTCAAAGAGGCTACCTAGCCTACCCTCTGCCCCACAAATAGAGCCAAAGGCCTTGATTCTCAAATGAGAATGTGGACTTCAGAGGCAAACTGTTGGGGATTATGAAAACAGAACTTAAATTGCTTCCACATCTGGAAAACAAACCCAGCAGCCAGCCCCAGGAATTCCAGGCATGCCAGCCCAGGGAGAAGCTGCAGGTCAACGGAGGCATTTCCTGGTAGCTCTGCGTCCCCCCCATCCACCCACCTGAGCCCACAGTAAGATCTCCTCATCTGCATCAAGGAGCGGGTGGAGCCCCGCCTGGAGGAAGAGGAGGAAGCTAACACGCCAGAGCACCTACCACGGTGCTGGCGTCTGCCCTGTGCTCTACAGGGGTGGTCTCATTTTCTTCCCTAAAATCCCTGCAAGTAAATGCGTCTTCTCCTTACAGATGAGGAAACGGTGTCCAGAGTTTAATCCGCTTCCCCCTGAAGTTACACTGCAGTTTCTCGTTCACTCCCCTTCGGAGTCGCATACAAAGTTAGGGCCATCTGGACCTGCATCGGGAGCCCCCTGACTTCAATCACCCCATCTAAATTCTCAGAAAAGATTTCCCAAGCACACGGCGGAAGATTCAGTCCCCAAGCCGCCACCACATCCCCGGCTGTCCTGAGAAAGCCATGGGCCAGGTGTCCGGGCGACTCAAGCGTTGAAAGTGAACTAATGGGCTACAAGTTGAAAGGGGAGCACTTGTCAAGGGCTCTCCTGGTTCTTGGAATAGGCAGCTATTTTGGGCTACAAATTATAGCTTTTAAAGATGCAGCTGTTTGAAGTGAGGGCTTAATTACTCACACAGCCAAGAGTCTGGGGGGCTTGTTTTGGGGACTCCACACTTTTATCATTGTGATAAGAGGAGCTTGAAAACTCAAAGTGAAGGCTTGGGACAGGAAAGCGGTGGGCCAGGCAGCAATCCTTCTGGGGGGCGTCCTCAAAAGAGGTGACATGGGACTCCCCAGAGAGAGGCCACCGTCTGCTTCAAGGAGCACACACCTGGATGGAGCGGACCCATGGCCTAAAGCCAGGTATCTGCCCCACTCCTTCTCTGCCACACAAGCCCTCAGGCCTTGCAAAGCCACATAGACGCCTGTGTTTTCCACTAGCCAACACCGTGGCTGCATATGACCTGCCATCTTGGAGCAGGCAGGTCGGGATCCTACAGTGTGACTCTCCTCCTCCCCATCCCAAAGGGCCCCCAGCAGAGTCCTCTGTTTTTATAACCTTCCCCCACCCACCTTCCAGTACCTCCTATCGGCCCTGGAGCCCGAGCAGTCTTCCTGGCAGGCTCAGTTTGGGTGTCCCTCTTCGTCCTGTGGCCTCTGCTGGGCACAGTTACCCAAGCTGTGTGTTCCAGGAGCTGCTGTCTTGCCCCAGGGTGGGGGTGGGCATGTCACCCAAGCACAGCCGGCCAGAACTCAGCTTAGGGGCCCCAGGTTGGGGCAGGCAGAGGCAGCTCAGGTCCCTCCCCAGGCCACAGTGGGGCAGGTGAGAGGGCATTGAGTCTGAGAAGCCACAGCTCTGGGCTCAGAATTCCCCAGGTGTGCCCAAAGATGCCATGGGCTCCCCACTGCCCATGGCACCAAGTCCTGCTCCTCACCAGCAGCAAAGCCCTTTCCAGCAGGTCTCAGCCTCAGTTCATGCTATGGCCCCCTCAACCCCCAAGCTCCTGTCCACCTTTAGCACCCGCCACACTTGGCACAGACTGTTTCTTATGCACAGCAGCATAAACACCACCTCGCCAATGGGGGAGCTTCGAATCCCAGATGCTGTGCATGAACTGAGGCAGCCGGGCTGCTGGCTTTCACCTGCATAGTGAGAGGGAAAGGGGCAGAGAGCAGACCTCTGGGGAAAACAAGGCTCAAAACCACCACCTGCTCTCACAGTCTCCCTCCAGCCCCAGCCAGCAGCTCCCGCTGAGCCCCCGCTCGGTGGCCCACTGTCGTCTAGACAAACCCATGTGGCTGTCTCCCATGCCTGAAACTCGGCTCCCTCGGCCCCCCACCCTGCTCCGACCTCAGCGAGCAGCCCACGCCTGCCCTCCACACTGCTCTGGCCAGACCCTGCGCAGCCTCGCCACCTGCACCCCTACACGTGCCGCCCAGCACCCGGTGGGCAGCACTCAGCACGGGAGTGGAGAAACAGGAGCTAGCAAGGCTGGTGGCACCAGAATGCGACTTGAGCTGAAGGTTGCAGGAGCTGCCATCCGGGCCTCGGGGCAGAGCCCTCCTCCCCTCGCCGACCACAGGGAGCTCCCAAGAGGCTACATGTGGGACGATTTTACAGAAAGGGAGAAGAGAGAGATTTGAAAGAAAATTGCTAAAAGGAAACACATGTGAAAACGAAAACTCGGGCAACGTGGGAGGAGGATGAGGGAAGGAAGGAAGAAGGCTGTCCAACGATTATGAACTGAGTCAAGAAGACCTCTGCTGCCTCGGGAGGGCCAGCGACCCACTCGCTCAACCCACTTCCTTTCTTAACCCAGACAGAACGGGGCAGTGTGCCCTTAGATCATGCTCAGCAAGAGAGAAACAGGGAAAGGGGCCTTGCAACAGTCATGATGACGGTGAGGCCACGATGCACATGTGGTGGGGGAAGAACCTGAGGCTCAGAGAGGCTGCTCTACTTTCTGAAGGTCACACAGCTGGCAGGCCATAAAGCTGGAATCTCAGCCGAGTCTGCCCGGTGTCCAAGCTGGTTCCCTTGAACTATATCATGGTGTCCCCTCTTTTAATCCTGCCACCATTTTTACAAGGTGGCTCTACCCTCTTCCTTGAAGAAACTGGGCAAATTATGTAAGTTCTCCAGAGGTTACCTAGTTGCTATGTTTCATTAAATCCAAGACACCCGTGATTTTAAGATGCACCATTATTTCAAGTACACAAAGAAAACAGCACTGTCAAATTATAACACACCTGCAAATGTATAACATATACCAATTTAAGATGCTAAAAGGAAGGAAAAAAAAAAGTGTGTCTTAGACACCATGAAGTACAGTGTGAGGACAAGTGGGGAGTGGGGATTCAGTCACATTCCGTAGACTGTGTGTGCGACAAAGGGCAGGCAACAGCTCCATGCACACACGCACATACACACACGCACTCACACCTGCTGCTGTTTGCTAACCACTGATGTAATCGTGCAGATAATCTCATAAAAATGTGCTGGCCAGACCTGCCTTGTCAACAAGAACCCGCATTTAGCCAGGAGGCCAACAATTCAAGATTACTTAACATCCGCAGGCAGAGGCTGTCCTGCTCCACTGCCCATCCAACCGGCCCGGCCAGCTTTGCCTCAGTGGAGCTGCAGACCTCGGAGCAGCCATGCTGGATGAGCAGGGAGGTTTGCTCCTTGGAAAACTACCAACGGCAGTCATCCAGTGTGGCCAGGCGGCAGCACGACCTGCACCTTTCTTTTTGGGCCCCCTCCAGATCTCCCAGGGCTGGTAGGCAGCCAGAGCCTCAGTGCTTTGATAAGGCAGATGCTGCGGCCCAGCAGTGGCCGATGGGCAGCACTGCTCCAAGCCAGCTTTTCCAGCTGGGCACAGGTAGACGGACAGGCAGGCTGCGGCTGGAGGTAAAGGACAGGTGGGCAGAGGTGTGCAGGGCCGCTCTCCCCTTGGGAGGCCGGCCATAGCCTGGCAGAGCGGGCAGCCCCACAATGAGCCCAGGGAGAAGGCTGGCACCTGGGAAGGCGCTTTGCATCTCATTCACAGATTGCCATGCAGGGGCAGTCACTTCGCTCTGGCCCCGGAGTCTGCATCCACAGAGCCCAAGTGGCTTTATTTAAAAACACAGAAGCTGAGGAAGCAGAGTTGTGCTTCTCCTGCAAAGGCCCTCAGGTGGTGGGGTTTCTCCCCTGCCGCCTTCCTGTTTCAGCGCTGACACCTGCCCGCAAGAAATCCTGTTAGACGCTAAGGTTATCAGTCACAAGAAGAAAACCAGTAGAAGCTTGCAGGAGTAAAAATAACAGCTCATTCATAGGCCAGGCACTGTTCTAAGTGCTTTTCATACATTTACATATTTGATCCACATAACAGCCCTGTTGGGGAGGCACTGGCATCACCCTCATTGTACCGATGAGGAAACTGAAACAGAGAAGCTAAATAACTTGCCCAAGATTCCAGAAGTAGCAAGTGGCGGAGCCAGGATTTGAAACCTGACAGACCAACTCTGGAGTCCAGGCTCTTGGGCACTGTACTACCCAAACTCCCTAACCATCTCTGAGTGCCAACTAGGAAAGACTCAGAACCTATTCTAGGCATTTTAAATCACAGTGGCTCATTTTATTTTCACCATCACCTTATGAGGCAGACACTATTATCAACCCCCTTCTACAGGTGGGGAAACTGAGGCTCAGAAAGGTGAGGTCCCTTGTCCAAAGTTCTACCACTAGCAAGCAGCAGAGCCAGGCTCTAGACTCAGGTGTTTTCTGGCTCCAAAATATTTTTTTCCTACCTTAAGGCAATGAGCATTGGGTGACAGAGCATAGGATGAAGGCACCTATGTTTGCAAACCAGGGAGCAGGGCGAAGCATGTTCCTACTCTGTCTCCTCTCCTAAGAGGCAGACTTAAGTCTGGTGCAAAAAGCAGACACCCTCCCGGCTCTTTACCCCAAGTCCACTGCAGACAGCACCGGCTACTTGAAATGTGGGTTCCCCTTTTATGGTATCAGGCTTGCAGAGCGCAGAGGAGGGTGATGGTGACCAAAGACGATTCGAGAGAGAGCGTGCGCACTCCTGCCCACTCTCCCACACTCCAGCTCTGTTAGGCCTTCCTCTTTTTGGTACCTTAAAAGAGAAAGGCTCCCATGAGCAGAGCCACAGATATTAATAACAACTTCCACAAAGCTTTGTTTTCATCTGAATACTGTTTACATTGTTGGGAAAGAACCCACTTGTCTGGGAAGTTGAAGCACGTTGAATCAATTACAAATATGACCAACAGTTGGACAACTTCCCATTTCTAAAAGGAAGTCAAGAAGTGGGGTTAGAAATGTTGGCATTACTAGTGCCGGCCTGCCAGACAGAGCTGGGGCTGGAGGTCACCGGCACACACAGGCTCCGACCACCACGGCTGCCTCCCCTGACCTTCACGCGACCCTCCCTGGAGGCACACAATCCTGGCCGCCTGCTTTCTCCTCCTGCTCCCACCCCCTTCTCAGGTCCCTGGGAAAAGTGAAGAAGTGACCAGCAGGCTCTCTGGGTCCTCAGGAAAGTTCTGAGAATCTGAGCTCTTGATAACACTTTTGTGAGGGGCTCAGCTCCTTAAGCCACTCGGGACCCCTCTGAGCAAGGCCGGCACCCCGGAGGGCCACGCAGCCTTGAATGCGGCCCATGTAAACTGGCCAATGCCCAGTTCCCCTTAATTAACAGAGTTAGGATGAGGCTTCAAACATTTGGGTAGGGACTGTCATGTGTAGTCAGACACTCAGCATGAGAAAACGACACCGCCAAATCAAAACAGATGACGAAGGTGCTGCCCAGGCTTTTCAGGTCACACTCTCCACAGCCTGCCACCTGGTGTGGGCTCCAGATCACACTGCTTGAGACTGTGGTCAGGCTCAAATTTAGCAGATCCTCCCAATGGACCATATGCTGGCCAGGAGAGGTGGCCACAAACTCACCCCAGTAAAGCCTCACCCACCAGGAACTCAGGGGGCACCCCTAACACTCAGCCACCCCACAGTGGAAGGGTGGATGGATGGGTGATGCCCTACCTGAATGTGTGTGACACGCACACATAAACATACATGTGTGCACACACATGCACATATGCTTTGGGGGCCTAAGGCGGACAGAGATCAGACCGAAAACTGCTGCCCTGGTGTGTGAGTGCCTCTCTGGGGTCCTCTCTGGTTAAGAGACCAAGGCACAGAACGGTGCTAACTGCCCACGGGCAGAAGGAGTGAAGATGGAGGACTGGGTGCTCTGGGGCTAAGGGAGGTCAGGGAGTCCACAAAGATTAGGAAAGAGATGAGGAAACAGAGCCCAGGCAGGGCAGGCCAGCATGGTTGGGTAAGTACAGGCTCTCGGCAGAGAGCTGGAATCGCCCCTACCCGATAGGACCTGACACATAGGAACAGGCAGATAAGCCTCAAACAGCGCTGACTGCCACAAGACACACCTGTGTGCACGTCACCAGTACACTTTTTGCTTGTTTGATCTGTGTGCTGGAAACAACATACTCTGGTAAGAACTGTTCCCATACTCCACCCTACCCAAGCTGAGGTCAGGGAAGACCCGGCAGCAGTGGCCATGGATACCTCTTCTCCAGAAACACCATGATGCCCAAATCCCCTCTAAGGGTCTGGAGAGCGCAGCGACAGGCAATGTGTGCCTGTGGGTTCCTAGTCTCCACCGTTAGTGCCCTCTCATCCTCCTGGGGTTCTCAGCTGGTGTTTGACTGGGTCAGGCGCCCTCCCCATCTCCCCAGGTGTGTCCCTTCCCCCTCCCCACTGGGCCTACTCTCCAATCACAGCCTCCCCTGCAGTTCCGTGAAAACACCGTGCCAGCCACGGTCCTGCCTCAGGGCCCTCGCAGTTGCTGTTCCCCCTGCCTGTGCCTCCTCTGTCCAGATGTCACTTTCTCAGTGAGGACTCCCCTCATGACCCACTTAAAAGCCCCCAAACCCAGCACTGCTGCCCTGCTTCCCCCCCCGCCCCCGCTTGTCTCACATGCCCCGGTTTTACTGCTTTGTCCTCCTCCCTACCACCCTGAGCCCCTCGAAGGCAGGGTTCTTGCCCGTCACTGCTGTATCTCCAGGGCCCAGGACAGAATCTGGTATAAATTAGCTACCCAAGGATTTGCTGAATGAATGAATTTGGCAGCACTTGCCCATGCCAGGCAACATGCTGGGGGCTAGGCAAACAGAAACGGGGAAGGCTCTGTGTCCTGAAATGCCACCTGATGGAGGAGCCTGCGGTACCATCCAGGAGCTAAGATCACACGACGTCCAGTAAATCATCAGGTGGTGTCACCTGCCTAATCAGCATACCTGTCTTGTTGTGCCCAGCTGGCCATGGACAGGACAACCCAACAATCCAGTTGTGAGAACTGAATGGTCCTCATTTGTGAGGCCAGTGATTTGATGCCATAAACACCCAGTTACTGACTCAGGCAGAGCTGATCCAGAGGAAGACAGAGGCCAACCCCAGGAGTCCTGCATGCAAGGCAAGGCTGGGACACTGTGCCTCACTGCTAATACCAGGCAGCAGGTGGACGAGATAATGAATCCAGTGTCAGGAGACAGCACAAGGTCAGAAGGTGGGATGGGCACCCTCTACCAGGCAGTCCCTTTCCCATCCCTGAGATGCTTGCCTTCTCGAAACTGCTCACCTGCTATTTTATTGGGAGCCTCTCCCACCCTCCCTCCTCCTTACCCACACCTAAAATACACAAAATGAAATTGGCCAGGTATGGTGGCTCACACCTGTAATCCTAGCACTCTGGGAGGCCAAGGTGGGAGGATTGCTTGAGCTCAGGAGTTCGAGAACAGGCTGAGCAATAGTGAGACCCCATCTCTACTAAAAATACAAAAATTAGCCAGATATCCATGGTCTGTGCCTGTAGTCCCAGCTACTTGGGAGGCTAAGGCAGGAGGATCGCTTGAGCCCAGGAGTTTGAGGTTGCTGGGAGTTATGTTGACACCACTGTACTCTACTCAGGGTGATGGAGCAAGTCTCTGTCTCAAAAACAACAACAAAGTGCAATTGTGAAGCCCCCTCAAAGCAGAATCAGTTGTGAAAAACCCCTTGGCATAATAGGCTGCCCAGAGGAGGGACAGCCAGCCCAGGAAAACAAGTTTCTAGCTACCTGGAGGGTGGGAATGAAAGAGGGTGAGTTGTGAGGGCCCCTGGTGAACAGCCCAAGAGCAAGCCCTGGGTCTGGGGCAGCTAGTCCTACCTGCAGGGGAAGGCGCCAGCATGCTTGAGGGAGGGGTGCAGATGGTGGGGAGGGAGAGTGGGGCTGGTGGACCATCTCAAGCTGCAGCCCAGTGCTGCTTCAGTGCAGGAACCCCGAAGGAGATGGCTTAGAACCCTCTGGGACCTCTAATTTCTTCCGCTTTTCTTCCCTCACTTGGTTGGCTAAAAGTCCCTTCCAAGAACAGGTTCCAGGCAGTCTCTGCTACAGCCCTCCCTTAGGGCAAAGGTCAGTCTCCCAGCCTGCTCACCTGGTGGCTAATCACACTCCTCCCCTCCAGCCCAGTCTTATCTCTCCCAGCTGGCCTCAGTCGTTAACCCCACCCCTTTCACCTAAGCCTGGGATCTCAAAAATTCCAAAGCTGTTCTCCACTAGGTATTTGCCCAAGCTGTACTGCTTACCACAGTGAAGAGCTTCCCTCATGCCTCCAGGCCACCCACTCCATTGTGAGGTCACAAGAACCTCAAAGACAACCCCAATCAATGTTCCCAAGCGCTCAGGGGAGTTGGGCAGGGCCAGTTAGACCCAATTATTCAAAGTCTTCCTATAGCCTGCAAACACTTTGAGGGCAGAGAAGTGTCCATATTAGTATTCTCTGGGCACAGAGTCAACAGCCCGTGAATGCCAGATGAGCGGGGTAAGGTTTGGGCCAGGGCGCCAGCATCTGGATAAGACCCCCCCCCCAAGTCAATGGTAGCAACACAGGCACTCCACCAAGGCTGGGTTTGGGGGGGCACAGTGGGGGAAAGAGAGATTCCACTGCAGAGGTCTGGTGGCACAACTGGTAGCCTCCCCCGCTTTGAGATTCCATTTTCTTCTCTAACCTGGCAATCACTGTAACCATCTTTCACCTGGGGATGTCTCAGGGGATGCGACGCCCCACTGCTTCCCAGCTTCCCAGGAGCCAGAGCCCACCTGCCTCCTACTCTCCAAGGCAGGGCAGAGGTTTGGCGGTCACCAGGAGCCAGCCCACAGGTTTGCCACTCCAAGATGAGAGGGCTGAGTGCAGAGATAGGAGCCCAGAGCCCTCACACTCCTTTGAGAAGGAGGCTATAAATAAGTCAATCAGGGAAAACTGGCGTACCTCTCAGGGCGAGTGATGTGTCATTTCCAGCCCTCTGTGGGAGAGCGGGGAGAGAAAGGAGGGGAAACGGGGAAGGGGCGATACTGGAGCGTTTGCACGGATGATAAGGAATACGGCTGTATCCAGGGCACAGACAAGGCTCTTTCGAGGCTGCGCCAGGCAGGACCTCGAAACCCTTGTCTCGGCGCAGAGAGCGGCTGTGTCAACAGCAACTACTACCGGGCGGACCTGGTGGCACACCTCAGGCCACAGCAGTATCTCGGCGAGGAAGGGGCAGGGCCCCATCCCCAAACCCTGAACTAGGCTAGCCGTCTCTCCTGGCCCCGAAGAGCTCCCGGAGGGACGAGGGGAGCCGGGAAACAGGCTCTGTGCAGCCGCCAGGAGCTACGGAAAAACTTCGCCGCGCACAGCCCCCGTGGGGACCGGCCGAGCCGCGGGTGGAGCGCGGCGACAACAGCGGTCCCGCAGAGGCAGGCGGGTAGGGCGCCGGGGGCGGAGGGGGGACGCAGGGCCGAGGAGGGAGGTGTCCGGACAAACAAGCCCCCTTCCAACCCCCCTAGGTCCTCCTAAAACACTTCTTGAAACTTCGCCAGAGAGAGCGCGGCCACCCTCGCACCTGGGCGCGGGTGGGGGACCGGGCCGAGCGCTCGGAGGGACAGCGGCCTCTCCTCGGTGGCCGAGCGAGCCAGGCAGGTAACCAGACCTCCCAGCCAGGGCCGAGGGGAGGGACACTGCCGGGGCGGGAGCGGGCTAAGTTCCGGGCTCCACCAACTTCCCTGGCCCCGGAGCCCGGGGTGGGCCAGGTGCGCGTCACCGGGGCCCCAAGAGCCCGAGCCCCTAGGCGGCCGCTTACCTGGCTCCCGGGAGCCGGCGGGGTGCGCATCCCCGGTCCGGCCGCTGGTCGGTGCACTGCAGATGCGCGGACGCCGTTGGGCGCGGGGTAGCGGACACGCAGGGACTCGGCGGGCAGCTCCGAGAGCGCAGGGATCACTCCCCCAGCCGCGCCGCACTCGGTTCGGCTCCCGTTGAAGGCGGCGGCCCCGCCCCCGCCCGCGCCCGTTGCCGGGAGACCCGCGTGGGCCGTAAGGGCTCTTTGTATCAAAGCTGCGGTGACATCACAAGGCGCCCCGGCTCGGGGACGCGGGGGGCGGGGCCTCACGCCTGGGCGGGGCCGGAGGAGGAGGAGGAGGAGGGAGCGCAGCTTGGGAACCCGAGCCGCGGGGCGGGGCCCAGGTAACCCCGCCCCCAAGGTAGGGGCAGGTGGCCGAGGCGGCGCCGACCAATGGCCGCGCCACCGTGGGGCGGGCTCAGGCGACCCAGGCGCGCCTGGGAGGTGGAGCTCGCCGGAGCCCGCCCGAGCCCCCGCCGCAGTCGCTGCAGCCCCGGTTGGTGCGGCCGGGCCCCGGGATTGGAGCAGGCGGCATGTGCAAGCTCGCGCTCCTGCCAGGTGGGTGCTGTCGTCGCCTGCGCGTTCCACTGTGAGAGTGTCCCGCCACTCTCACTGTTTGTTGTCACCGCACTGCGAGATTCCGGCCAGCGCTCCCCGGCTCACATTTGCATACCCGAACTAAGTCCTGCCACAGTCCCCTAACACACACCACCGCATCTCCACCACCAGCCTGAGTCTGGTGGCTCCTACCTTGATCTTCATCCTGAATCCCACCCAAAACTTTTCCAGTCTTTTCATGAAAAGTCAAAACTATCTTTATAACTAACCCAGGAACACAAAGAACAAGGGGCAACAAGAACCAAAGAACAAAAGAGAAGAACCCCTTCTGTGGAATCCTAGTAAATATTGCTTATGTCAAAAATGTGCCCCCGCATCACTCTTCTCCATGCTCTGGACTTTAAAAAAGGCAGAAATGATGTGATGTAAATAAGCAAATATCACACATGTGGTTTCTCTTGGACTCGATGTTGCATTCTGTAACTTCAGGGAAGTGAATTTACCTTCCTAATTGTCTGGCTGGAAGCTATCTTTGCCTTCCCTGAGTCCTCACTGCCAACAAAGTGGTGGGACCAGGGTGGGCAGCCGGGTGCTGTGGTCCAGCCCCACCCTCCGCACCACAGCATCTCTGCCCGCTTCTCTGCTGATGCTCTCAGCTGCCTCCCCAGTATCTCTCCTCCCAGTTAATTCCCAGCCGCCCCTCTGCTGACCATGGTCTGTCTCTAAGGCAGAGCAGCCCACTGGGGCTCCCAGAACCGAGCAGCACTGTCCAAAATGGGGCTGAGTGAGCAAGGAGCTGGAGCCATGGAGGGGAGGTTGAAATTCCACGCTCCAGCCGGCTCCTCTGAACGTATGCCTTGCAGTTCAGGCATCTATGTGCAGAGGCCAAACTGTTTCTCATTACCGTTTATGATCATTGCTTCTCTGGGTCCTGGCTGTGTCCCAGGGAAGGTTGGAGGAGAAGGCCGGACCTGTCAAGCCCCTTCCTGCCCTAGCAGGGGCAGCCCAAACAACATTCTCAAGAGCTCCGTGGAAGGGGTTGGGATAGTGGGTCCCTGTTTATTTTTCCCAAAGGTAGTGGGTAGGGAGCATCTTCACGTATTTCTGCTAAAATTCAGGCCCCTGGCTGGCGGGGCAGGACCCTGTCCCTCCTGCTTCCATCACTGTGCTTTACTGATGGGGTGAGACTTCCCCTTGCTGGCCCAGCCCTGTGACTCTCCTGAGGGATCTGACTTGCCTTTTCAGGAGAAGGAACAATCTCATTACAAACAAAGATCTTCTCCCAGAGAATTTTCCAGAGTTCGTATCCAGGAGTAATTTTCAGACGGCAAGTCGCTCTGATTCTTTTTATGTCATGAAACCGACTCTCCCATTGTTGATATGAGAACACAACACATCAACAAAAGCCAGATAGAAGCAGATGCCAAAGCCAGATAAGATAGAAGCAGATGAAATGTTGACAAGCAGGAGTCATGGCCGCCAGAAACGGACAGGTTGGATCCCTCGGGTGATCCAGGGGAGAAGAGAATAGTAAGTTCTCACTGTACCACGCTGCTATCTACCTATGTCTAGTATTTTTTACTTTTTCTTTCTTTTTTTCTTTTTGCTGCCACTATGCAGCATTAGCTCAACATTAGATGGTGTAAAGAGGCAACATTTTGTACATGTTTGGGCCCTGGAGAAGGACTGGCTACACATATGTGTATCATGGTAATTTTAGTGGAGAAAGAGCCCTTCTGAACATTCCCGAGTGTTAGCATTAGCCAAGCAACTGATGCCAACCAGTGTTAGCGGAGTGAACAGAGATCAGCTGACGCAAAGGGTATCACAGCTAAACAACAACAAAACTCTGGCTCAGTAGTTCTCAAACTGAGTTCCTTGGAACGCTCAGGGTTCTGTGGAGACCCTGCAAAAGGGAAGGGTTTCTCCGGGGAAACAATAAATACCTCTACTTCGTCTGCTTTACATGCAGTCTTCCACATGAAATTTCATGTGAACAAAGAGTTCTAGGGTTTTATAAATGTTTAAAATCACTGGTGTAGTAGAACCCCTCATTGCCCAGACAGGGAGACCTCTGCATACGCAGGTTTCATGTCCCGTGAATACTGTATTTTCAATCCTCTGTGCTTGGTTGGAAAACAACCATGTTAAGTGGACCCTTGATGTTCAAACCCGTGTTGTTCAAGGTCAGTTGTGCCGCTCCATGTGTGGAAAAGCCCTCCCAGCAGCTGGCCAGGACTCTGCCACCAACTCTTGTCATCTCTCACCTCTCTCTTTAGAGGTCCCTCGACTCCACACTCACAAAGTGTCAGCTGCGACTGTTAAATCTCAGCTTTTGATCCAAGGTGGTAAATTCAGCGTTTCCTATGCAGTGGCTTAGGAGAGGGACACTTGCATGAGCTAAGCAAGCAGGCAGGACTCTGGAACTGCAGAGGCCTCGTGGCCCTGACGGAAAGTTGTTCCCGATCTCCCACTTGGAGAAAATGGGAGACCCCTGGGCCCCAGAGCCCTTCCTCTCCAGCAGGGACGTGTCTGGGCGCCTGCACTGGGTTGGTGTCGTCCTGGGAAGAAGAGGGTACCCATGACCACGCCCTCCTCTGCCTCTTCCCACCAAACCCTGAGAGGACGCAAGAGGCCTGGGTTCTTGGCTCTCCTCAGCCTTCTGGGCCTCAGACTCCTCCCCCGGGAAGGCTGTGAGTTGGATGGCACATCTTTAGGTTTCTTCCAATTCTGCAGCCCTGTGCTAGCCCAGGAACAGATCCTGGACCCAGGTGTGCACCCGGGACCCCTTTCACTTGGCAAACGCCCCAGTGTGGTGACTGCTCTTTGGCCAGGGTGCCGTCAGCAGTCGGCCCCTGGGGCTGGGCTGGGCGCTGTGCAGATGGGGCGGGACCAGGTCTCACTGACCCTGGAACCCGGGCTGAGTCTTCAGAGGCACCAAGCTCTATTTTTGTCAACCTGAGCACACATGAACAATGGGTTTTCTTACTCATTCAATCCCAATGAGAGGGGAGAAACGGTGAGAAAACCCATGTTTCCTCCCTAGCAAACATCTCCTCTGACTCATTCAATCATCTAAAAGGAAGAGGCGGCAGGGGAGGAGGAAGCCAGCCAGGTCTCCTTCTGATGGGGTTGGGTGAGGGCAGGGAGCGAGAACTTCCTTCACTCTGGGCGACGTCAGGTGACCACAAACCCATGACAGCATAGACAGCTCTCCTCTCCTTCAGACGCCCCGCCCCACCCTCCCACCTTCTCGCTGACTCGGGCAGCGCAGAGGTCCCACCCCAGTGCCACAAGCCCATGTCTCTGATTCACCATGCACTCAACTGAAAGCTTTTTCGGAGTGGACAAACCTTGAAAGCGGTGGTTCCCAAACTGTGCGGCACATTAGAGTCACCTGAGGGACTTCAAAAATGTCAATGCCCGGATTGGATCCTTGACTCGGCACTGGATAGCACCTTCATCCAAACGTTGGCGTGGAAGCCAGGTGTGAGCAGTTCTGAACGATCCCCAGGTGATTCCAAGGCAGCAAAGTTTGGGAACTGCTTTGCTGAGGCCTTGCTGACGACAGCCGGTGTCGGCATGATCACAGGTGAGGGCTTGGTTTGTTCGGTTGTTCATTCACAAGCAGTTGATGAAGATCTCAGTGCCAGACCCCGTAATAGAGCTTGGAGATACAGCTTTGAGCAGTACAAGTCTCAGTTGATTCTCAGGGAGCTGACAATCTAGCCAGTGGAAGTCAGACGAAGAACAAATAAATGAATAAATGATGCACATGATCTGTGCTATACAGAAAAAGCAGGGTGAGGGATGGAGAGATTTGGGGGCAGGGGACTACTTTAACCACGGATTAGGCACTGATTTTTGCTTCGGAAAAGGATGCACCTGCTCGCATCTGGGACTTTATCCTGCTGTCTTGCCGAAAGAGTTTTCACTGAACTGTGCTCAAGGTCTTACCTCCTGCCCCTCACGGGCCTTCCTGCCTGCCTCTTTCCCGTACGCTGCTTCTTTGGGGCAGAGGCCCGGCGTCCTGGCACAGATGCCCTCGACCCCTCCTCCTCCCCAACTGTCAGCGATAATGTCTGACCAGCTCCTGGGCAAGGCAAGTAACCTGTCAAGGATCCTTTATGGGCAACCGCCAAGGGATTGTGGGGTGAGTAGGAGGTTCTGTGGAACAGCGGACGGAAGCCCCGGATTCACGTCCCATCCACGTCGTGGCAAAGGACAAGTCACTTCACCGCACAGAGCCTCAGTTTCCTCCTCAGTCAAATGGAGACAGTACGACCAACTCTGTAAGACTGGGATGTGTATTCAAAGAGGAAATGTCAAAGACTTTTGGAAAGTGTTTCACAAATATAAGGACATTTCAGAAATTAAGATCCAGGCCTAGCCAGACATGAAATCGCAGTGCATTAAAGCTGGAAGGGATCCCATTTTA